>VDFB02279868.1:56052-121646 GCA_007258455.2 Sequoia sempervirens | reverse complement strand
CCCAAATCTGGATTAGCATAACCAAAGTTCCCGTCTCAATGAAAAACCTCACATGTCTAATGTCTTTGATCAAAAACTCAATCTTGAAGTCACATTTTATGAAAGTATCTTTATTGTTTTTCCGGGAACCAAACAACTGATGTCGAGTTAAAATAATCCTACATCTTTTATCAAATGGGTCTACATGAAAATCTACCCCAGAGGTAGGTCCCGTCCAAGCAACCAAAAACTGATCAAGGCTGTACAATGAACCGATTTGAACCGTAACAGGAGAAAATCTATGGGGTGGAGTTGTTCTTCTTCTAAGCACTCTAGATGAGGTTTCGTTACCAACCTTGATTTTGAGAGCTTGGTTGTTGAACACAAGTTTTCTAAGGCTGGCGAGCCTGACCGCCTCCTTGACAGCATCTGGAGCTGCAAAGTGAACAAAGGCATGAGGAGGCACTTTGTCTCTGTTCTCAACCATGCAGTTGCTTCTGCTTGTGAACTTTGGGAATGAAGACGGAGGAGTCCATGATGTCTTCAGTCTGCATCTCCACACAATTCCCACATTTTTTTCCAAGTATTCTGTGAGTTGCTTTGCACTTACCCCTGCTCCGAATCCTGCCAGGATTATTTGAGTCGGCTCCATCACTGCAGCTCCACGACACCCACCTGCAAAAAAAATGATAGATACAAAATAGTAAACCCACTTGCACAAATGTATATATACCCAACCCCCAACTGCGAATATGAGTATACACCCAAAATCCACCTGCACAAAAGGATATATACACAATACCCACCTGCACGAATGGATATATACACAATATCCAACTGCACAAATGCATATAAATCCAACACCCACCTGCACAAATGAACACACACAACACTAACTTCCACGATTGTGTATTTATACAAGAATGGCTTGTGCGCATGCTAAGTACAGTGTACAAGGATTGCATTTTCCTTCCCATAGGAAGAAGGATCATAGATCCATCCTATATGTATGTTGCATCTCTCAATTCCACATTATAGTACAGATGATTTCATAATATTCGTGAAAATCTTTAATAGGGAATAACTGTTGGTTATCGGGCAAGAACAAATGTAGATTCTGCTTTGTTCAATACTGCAAGAGAAAGGAAACACATGGACATCTTCGTGTTCTGTGAGGTGTGAGAATGACTGAATTACCTAGGAAATTACGAATGTTGGAAAGCCATTTCCACGAAAATGATTGAGGATGGTTGCAATCCCATGAATAGGAATAAGAGAATTCTTTTTAATAACCAAAAGAGGGCGTTAAAAGTATTGAAGAGTATAATCAAAAGTAAAGCTCTCCAACCATTCAACGAATAGCCTAAACCTCCGACCGTTCGAAGAATATCCTAAACTTGGCAGTGAAGTAGTGTAACGGACACATTTGCAGAGGTATGCCAGAGACACAATTGACATCGACGACGGAATTCAACGTACAATAAACTCAGATTGTTCCTAAGATTCTTTTATATTGAAAATTAATTTTCCAAAATTATTCAGGTCTTCAATATTTATACCTTTCTTCGTTTGGATTTATGTGTTCTTCTAGGTTCCCCATTTCTACATATTAAATTGTATAATTGAATGATATTTGCTAATATACCCAATGGATTAATTTAATTTACAAAATATTTTTTAAGTTTATTCTATTGTCATTATTATTATTAAATTATAAAATTTTAATTTCTTTTTACGACGCGTAATGGTGGAAATCACTTAATTATATCTATTTTTATAATGTTTTGGGTCTATTTTATTAGAATGTTTTTATCACTAACAAGTTTACAAGTAACATTTTCTTGTATGAAATTCATTCATAATTTTTTTCCAATTCACCTTTATAATTATTTATCCTCAAAATTCAATTTTGATATTTAATTTTTCATTTATTATCTTGGATCAAATCTACAAACATAAATTGATCCATATCAACTATGTGTATGCAAATTTGAACCTTCAACTTTTAAATTCAAAATTCAAATATGAGTCAACTCCCTAATTGTTTTGAGTTGACCTAATGTGCATTTCAATATATTTATGTACTAGGGGAGAGGACCCAGTACCTAAGCATGTTTCAATAGTTGTGATAGTAGTTGTTTATATAATGCCCAATATTTTTATCAATATTGAACCAATAGTTGCGACTTTAAAGTTGTTAGTGTTGATGATGACTATCCATAATTAAACAAAATGTATTCCTTTGATCTAAAAAGCAACCAATCATGTGATTCCACATCAGCTCTCAATAAAACATGTTGTGAATGCACCAGTATTGGTCTCACTTTTTTTTTGGGCCTTTTTGGACACCTTGAAAAAAAACATGTTGATGTGGCATCATATTTGATGATGTGGCCTTGAAACCTTAGTTATAAGCAAAGGACTTGCCAAGTAAGTTGTAAAAATTTGGGAGTGATTTGAAATTTCCACAAAGGATAATTAGAAACGCGAAGTTAGGGTGCACAACTACTGGATCTTCTCCCCTATTTTGTTGTATTTTAAAATATTTATCAATTTATTTTACAATCATTCAAGGACCATGAGAAAATCATTAAAGCTTTGTCATAGAGAATTCATGATAAATTTACAGTAGGATAATTATCACATATCATCTTAGGCATCTATGCATGCTTGCTTGTTATCTTTGATCATTGATCTAAAATTGTTGAGTCAATCTATTTTAGGGCTTGACTAAAAGAGATTCAATCCTTGCCTAGCAAACTTCCAAATAGTGTCTATAAATACTTTTGGCATCAACCGTTTCTTTTTTCAAGGTAACAACCTTTATGGGAAACTCGGTTTATAAGGAAGCGTCGTAGGTAAACTGACCCCAGACTCAAATTGGAAGAGTAGCCATGCAATCAGATGAGTGATATCTTCAATATCTACTACAGTAGGGGGTTGGCTAAAGTTCTGGAAAGTGGATGTGTCATGCTGCTTCTCTTCAATCTTCACTGCAATTTGTTCTGTTGTGGCCACCAACTCATCTGCAAGAAATAGGGAGGGTAGGCCCATCTCAATTACCCAGGAGAAATTTTCCCGCATGTTATCTATAGTCTGACTCAAAGTGGCTACACATGCGTTAGCATGAAGGATAGCTGAGTGGCAGTGGATGAATTTGTTTATTGTTTTGGCAACAACCTTTCAATCCTCGATCCTTGCCTTTGCTAAGTCCTTGTTTGAGACCATGTATAACTTAGTAAACTTTTTGCCTCAAGAACCCTTTTTGTGATAAACTGTGGGAACTTCTCAATTGCTCAGTGGACTTCCCTGCCCAAGCTTGTTGCCTCTGCCATAAATTGGAGCATCGGATGTAGTGTCAAGCAGAAAGCCTTGACCTTTTCCTAGTACGAAACATATAGTTGCCGAGTCACTGGAATGAGGTCTGACTGGGTAGCAAGGGCTTGGGGAGCACTCTTTAGAAGGGAAATCTCCACGTCCTTTGAGTCGACATCCTGCGTCAGTTCCACAACCCTCTTGTTTGCAGACACAAGTTGTTCCTGGATGTGACTTAATTCTTTAGACCAGTTCTCTTCGGCCCAGCTCTTGTTTGTTGACTCTGTTTCAAGGGAAAACTTTGTCTCCTAGAGCTCCTTTTCCAATTGGGCCTTTAGGCCCTCAAAGTCCTCATCCTTTTGTTGTATCTTTTGCTCGAATTGAGTGCACTGAATTTCAAGCTACTCATTTTTTTGCTTCATCCCCTACTCTGCTAGAGCTAATTTGTTCTGATAGTCTTGGTTCCTCCACCGCATCGCATCGACCAGGGTGGGATCAATGGATTGGGACTTCACAAGTTCCTCCTAGAGATTGTTCTGCTCTACCTCTACTGCTTGCACTTTCTCAGATAAGTGCACAATTTCTAATTCATTTGCTTTCTCCTTTGCCTGCAAGAACTTGACTCTTTCCTTCATAAGCTTTAGCTCCCCTTCCTTTTTCTTTAGTTAGTGACCAGACTTGAGGAAGTCTGTGGTCACCACTCACTGGGTTTCCTCCATGAGCTCTACCTTGTCTTTTGGTCGAGCTGCTCTCAGATCAAGTCCCATGGCATACATATTGTAATCATCCAACAACATCTCCCCTTGTGGTTTGACAACTTTTAGGTACATGATTACAAAGTTCAACATTTCCTTAGCTTTATTGTAAATAGTATATACCTTTGGCTTCGTCAGCTTTTTGTCATCATTAGCCCTTTTCTTCTAAATTATGAAAGCTCATGCTTCCTTTGTAGCATCACCATGTGCCATGAATTGGGCTGGCGACTGAACTAGCCTGCTTGCAAAAGGTGCATCGGGAGGTAGAGAAAAAGGGAACGTAAGTGTAGCGAGCTCGTGGCATTTTCCTCTTCGGGAGGTTTACTGTCTGTGGGGAGAAATGAGGAATCTACCAAAGTACAATTTGTGAACCAGCGGGAGGGCTCATTGGGTTTTGCGGTGATAGAGTAGTCAAGGTGGAGTCTATTTGTTGGGTAGATGGGGTCGGACCTAAGGCAGTAGTAGCAATAGGGGTACCAATGGCAGCCATGGATGCATAAAGTGCAAAAAATGTGAATTGAGCTATAGCGGAAGGTGTAACTTGGGTTTGTGGAGGCATTAAGATAAATGGCCTATCCTACAAAAACTAGGAGAAACCTCCTATGACCATTGCAACAAAGGTGGAAAAGGAAGGGCTGAAACTTGTAGTGACGGGTGTCGCAGATACAATAGGGGACACTAAATATTCTAAAGTAAGAGAAGAAGGGGCAAATATTACTTGCTAACTAGATGATTGTGGTTCCTGGTTCACCACGGCCTCCTCACTTACTTCAAGCTCTTGGCTTGCAGTAGGTTCTTGTGAATTCTCTTTAATGATAGCTTCTGTGTGTTTCCTTTTGTTGGGTGGCGAGTCCTCCACCTATACAGTCTGTGACTATTACTGGGACATTCTTGTTGTTTTTGAGGCCTAGGTGAGTGTCTGCAAGGCTCTCGATATGTTCATTTACACATTTGAAGCAACATAGCTAGGCTACTCCATAGCCTTTCTCTTTAGCTGAGCGGAGGTCGTTGGCACTTCCGCTTCTTTGTATGCATTTCAGACTCCTCATCAGAGTTATCACTCTTGTTAGCGCTTGCATTAGAATCTAGATGCTCATTATCCCACAACTTATCAAATTGTTCATCCAACTTCACGCTTTCGTAAGGGGTGTCAAGTTGTTTGGTCTCTTGGCGATACACAGAAAGCTCTGATTCTTTCTGCACTCCATCCCTCTACTTTTGATAAATTTTTGTGCAGGGTGGCTCCCATTTTGCGCTTCTCATCATACTTCACCACAACGAAGTAGAACTTATTCCAAGGTGTCCTACTGTCATCCGTAGGAATGTGAATCAGGTCAACCAATAAATCATCATGATGCTCTAGCGGGTTGTGCCTCTTTTCCCAGTAAGGTTGAGGGTTGGTTTACCTACAACACTACCTTATAAAGAAATGTTCAATCTAAGCAAAGCGTAAGAGAATTTGCGAGACATATCGAGACCATCTGAGGTTGACTGGTTGCCTCTGCAGGCCACTCTTTCTAAGATCTAACTTCATCGCCCAATGGATAAGGCTCTAGTCTGCAAGCCAGAGAAAATTTTGGGTTCCTCATTCCGCAGGCGAAATGCCCCTTAAAGTTGCCAAAAGCTGTGAATGTAAAATTCATCAAGCTCCCTTTGGGTTTTATTTTTGCTAAGTATCGATCTGCTCCTCAATTGTTTGAACATCATCAGCTCTTTTGATAAAACTATCGGTTGTCACCACGTGTTCGCTTAGCTCTCTCCGAAAGGATTCTTCCCTTCGCTTTTCAACTAGCCCCCGCCATGCTTCCATGTGTCGTCATCATGCACACTTGAAGGCTGCCTCCCTTCACTTTTGAGTTGGGCCCTGTCCACGAGCCACGTAGCCTTTGTCCACATATACTTTTAGTAGACTCCACAGTCGGCACTGATTGAAAGGAATACTTCCACGTGTCTTCCCAGCACAAGCTTTCAATAGAGAAGGAGAGGAATGAAGCGCGAGTTGTGCCTTACTGCCACACGTCTCCTTTGCGGGGACTTCCTCGAAGGCAAGCCAAGAACAAACTACAAGCTACGACAATCCACCGCATGTCTTAACTACCTCCATTGGGAGGCAACACTTGTTCGCACAGGGTATGCCAGGACCACTGCCATCATTCGCAGGGGATGCACCTGGTTGGGGAGTGACCACATTCATGGCCCAAATATTTTCTATTACAATGGCCAAGGGGAATCATTGCTTCTGCCATCATTGCTCGAAGATACAAAATCTTTTTTGCTACTGGCCTGCCAGGTGGTGAGATTGTTGGCTATATATACTGCTTCTTGCTTCAGAAAATGAGTTCCAGAAGACATAAATTTTTTAGAAAAGACACCAGGCCTTTTTACTATTTTTATATTATTGCAAAAAGAACTCACAAATTGTGCCATTGTTCGACCTTTCTATTTTCTTAAGCTATTTGATAAACTTTACATTGTGCCATTATTGTATTGAATGGTTCATTTGCAGAACTTCTATGATTTTAATGCAAGTTTGTTGGTTTAGATCGTGTCTTTGACTCCTCTTTTTAGTGAATGTACATGAAAATTATTTTTTATCATTGAATGAATTATTTAGGCTTCTATCTTTAATTTCTATCATTCTAGGACATAGCAGATTGTTGAATGGGCCCTTAAATCGCATCCAAAAGATAGATTTATCGTGCCTTGCATCTAAATCTTGGTGCATCGCCTTAGTTAGATCTTTTATTTTTATATCTGCCTCCTTTTCCCTTTCCAAAACCCCAATTACAAAAGAATCCAACTTCTTTAAAAACCTGGAGGTTACTCAGTTTAGTGCAATTGGTCCCCCATTAACTGAGTTTCCCATAAAGGTTGTTACCTTGCCAATTTTTGGCATCAACAGTTTCTTTTTTCTAGCACGCTTGGTGGGATAGGTTAAATGAATCTAATTTTGAAGAGGGTGTATGAGCCATCTGCCTGTTACTAGATCCCAAACAACGAATAATCCAGCCATCGACCTATTAGTAGAGTGGTTATTTCATTGGCCATAACCCACAACATCTCCTTGGCGTCGCTATCAAGGCGAAGAATTTTTTTATAGATGTTGGGAAGTTGTCACCCTGACTCATCATGCCTATATTTCTAGAAATATTAGTTCTCGCTCAAGAAGTAGCAACTACTAGTGCGCTAGCTCCTCCTCAATCTATGTACACATATTTGAGCACCCTGAAGAATGTTGCTTCTACTTCAGGATTTTCAAAGGATGATATAAGTGACGCCAAGGAGATGTTGCAGGTTATGGCCAATGAAATAAATACTATCAAGCAGAATCAAGTTGCCCCTCCAAAGCTAAGCTATCAAAATTATCAAGGTGGGAGATCTTCCTACAAGTAAAATCAGTTCCAATGAGGCGCACGCACAAATTCACAGACACAAATGACTAATCAAATAGTACATGTTCCTTCTCCATTATAGAGTGTGAACCCGAGCTCGAGCAGAGAACTGAGGGCGGGGAAAAATAATTTAGTGGATGATATCAACACCTAGTGCTTCCCTTGTAGCAATGCACATATGCGCCCGAATTGCCTATGTGACAATCTACAACAAAAGGTGGCAGAACAACACAGCCAAGGAACGTTGTCGGACCACAGAGGTTATGCATATACCTCTTCACAAGTGGAAAATGTGATGCTTACTGCACAAATGCAAGGGATGTCCCTAGAGCAAGAAATGAACATTGCTCCTGATCACGCACTCTTCGCATGGATGGAAGAAGAAGGGGTGGTGTTTGCCAATGATACTTCCACATCGAAGAAACCACAAGTGTAGTCTGATTACAACACTCACTTGAAAAGGAGATTCACAGGTGAACCAGTCATCCCGCAACCAGTCAATCCCTAGCCTAAAGGTGCTTCCGACCAGATACCCAACACCTCCACAATGAGACAACATTGTCTGCTACGGAAGGAAATTGTCATAACCAAAGCTAGGGAACAAAAGTATCCAAATCTGCCACCCTTCAATGTGGTGGAGCAATCGAAAAAATCATCCACTAATGTATCTCTTTGGGATATATTAGCTATTCTAGAGCATAAGACATTGTTGTAGAAGGCCCTCCAAGAGGACGTGAGCACAAAGCCAATGGAACAATTTCTCAAGGGAAAGGCCATTGATTCGTCACTTCTCGCCAAAGTTCTTACTAACAACACAAAGGTAGCCTCTTCTAGGGTTAAAGACAAGCCGAAGCCAAAGCCCTTTTTCCTAACTCTCATTGTGGGAGAGAAAATATTACACAATTCCATGATTGACTCTGGCGCTAGCACTATAGTTATGCCAAAACAGATAGTTGAAGCCTTAGGGCTTAGCTATGAACCTCTAAAGAGGGGTGTAATGCAGCTTAATGGAAACAAAGCTGAAACTATAGGTCTCATCAAGGATCTTCCCTTGACTCTATTCTCCTGCCCTAGCATCATAGTACCGTAAGATACTATGATCATAGACATTCCCCCCATGTTCAATTTCTATCTATCCTAAGAATTCACTTCAAAGGTAGGTGGGTACCTTTCTTTGGACGGGTTGCACATGATCCTCAGGACCAAGCATGGTGAAAAAATGAAGATAGTCTCTGAAGCTTTGCATTCAAAACATGTGGTCGATGAAGCCATGATCAATTTTGAGGCCGCCCATACTTCTATCACCAAAGAAGAAATGCATTGTGTTGAACTCCTAGAAGATGAAAAAGTGACAGGAGATCGAACCGATTTAGAGGAAGATCTCTTGAGCGAATACATAGACGTTGATCCTTTCAGGAACTATCATGCTACCAGGTTGGATACCTATGCTATCTATGATGAATATCAAGTACTCCTGAAGGTCGTCAAGGAGCCTGAAAGTAATCAAGCTTCAGAGCTATGGATGATGCACTTCGATGGTGCAAGATGCAAAGTGGGCACAGGAGTTGTGATATATTTAATATCCCCACACAATGAAAAGACATTGAGGTCTTTCTGCTTCCAGTTTGCTTGCTCAAACAATGAAGCTGAATATGAAGAACTAGTGCAAGGTTTAAGCCTTGTGGAGCGAATGGGCATCAAGCAATTAATGGTGTTCAAATATTCTAAACTAGTAGTCAACCAAGTCAGAGGGGTCTCTGCTGCAAAGAATGTCTACATGAGATCCTATAGACACCGAGTCTAGGACCTGATTGAGGGTTTTGAAGCCTTCAACATCCAGATAGTGCCCAGAGAGTAGAATACAAATGAGGATCGCATGGTAGCAATCAGATCCCAGTTTGACCCTGCCTCCGACCTCGTTCACAACAAACACTTGGTACGAGTGATAGTCTGATCGAAAATTCCAGACAATGATCAAAGTTGGAAAGTGTTCGAAAGTGATGAACACATCACCTCATTCATCCAACAGTCAGGTGAGTTTGTTGACCAGCTCCAACCAAAGATCGTTGAGTTTTATGAAGGACAAATCATCCAGCTAAAGTGTAACAAGCTTCCCAAAGGATTGGTCACTCTTGTAAATATTTTCGACTGTGACGATGCAAGGAATGATAAGAGGAAGTTTGTAGCAGACAAAAGCGACTATGTTGACCTTTAGGTCACAGACGGGAGAAAGCTCAAAGTCAAAAAATATGTCCCGTATCACAAAAAAGAGAGGCTCATTGACTTTTGTGAAAGGTATGGAGTGGTGGTTTGGTCATATGATGACCTCAAGGGATATGATCTTGATATCATATAGCATACAATATAGCTAGCAGAGGGCACAAAACTAGTATGCCAAAAATAGAGGCCAGTAAACCCCAAGATTGAAGCACTAATGGTGCAAAAGCTAACAAAGCTAATCTAGTCACAAATTGTCTTCTCAATCAAACATAACACATGGGTATCCAACTTGGTCCTAATCCAAAAGAAGAATGGAGATATCTACCTATGTGTTGATTTTCAGGACCTGAACAAAGCATCCCTAAAGGATCACTACACGCTACCTTCTATAGAATTAATATCGCAAACAGTGGCAGGATCATAAGTGTTTTTTCTGCTAGATGGCTTCTCCCATTACAATCAAATTTGGGTCAAAGAGGAGGACCAACACAAAATGCTGTTCACTACCAAGTGGGGAATGTTCGCATACACTAAGATGCTTTTTGGCCTCTCAAATGCAAGAGCCACCTTCTAGGGGCAATGGATATCACTTTCAGTGAGTTGATTAACAAAATTATCCTAATCTATTTGGATGATTTGACGGTGTTCTCTAAGTCAAAGGATGACCATTTTGACCACCTTGAGATGGTTTTCAAAAAATTCTAAGAGTTTAGGGTATCCTTGAACCTGAGAAAATGTGTCTTTGGAGTGTTGCAAGGCAAGCTATTGGGACACGTAGGTCCAAAGAAGGAATTTCAATTGATCCCGAACGGATGAAAGCAATCAAAGAGCTTCCTGTTCTAGTCAACAAGAAAGGTGTCCAGTCTTTCTTGGGAAAGGTAAATTTTGTGAGAAAAATTATTTCTAATTCTGTAGGAATAATTAGACCAATCACCTTGATGTTGAAGAAGGATCAAACATTCAAATGGACGAAAGACACCAGAGAAGCCTTTGAAAAAGTTAAGAATGCTATTTCCTCAACTTCTGTACTGGTCAACCCAAACTTATAAAAGGACTTCATAATGTATGTATTTAGTAGCAAGTCGAGTATTGCTACTATCTTAACTCAGAAAGATGATGAAGGAAAGGGAGAACACCCGATAGCATTTCACTCCCGAACCCTGAAGGAATATGAGAAGAATTACAATTTCATCGAGAGGAAAGCTTTTGCAATAGTAAAGGGACTCAAGAATTTCCACCACCTAATATCTTGAAATAAGGTGAGTATTTATATCACGCATTCTAGTGTGTGTGAATACATCATGGAAGGAGAAAGCGCCAAAAAGAGGGCCAATTGGATTACCAAGATCCTCGAGTATGACATTGAGATCAAGCCTACAAAGACAATTCAAGGAAGAGGATTGTGCAAATATCTTGCACATGATGAAGAAATAGCAGCCGAAGAAGAGCAACTAGAGCTGGTTCTGACAAATGAGTCAGAGTCCAAAGGTTGCTGGCTAGTGGACAGAGTGAGAATTGTGCACATAGGAAAATATCCGTTGGGCCTTCCTTCTTAGAAGAGAAGATTCTACTAACTACAGAACAACAGATATGCGCTTATCGAGGGGGTCCTTTTCAAAAGGAACTTCAACAATGTTCTATTGTGGTGTGTCACCACAGATCAAGCAAAAAGAATCCTTGACACCTTCCATAGCAGTGTCACAAGCGGACACTTCTTCGCAAAGACTACCGCCATAAAAATCATGTGCGTTGGGTACTTCTAGCTGACCCTATTCAATGACTCCTACTCCTTGGTTAAAGCTTGAAAGGAATGCCAATTCTTTGTTGGAAGAAGGAAAAATTCTATGATGCCCCTTAATCCAATTGTGGTGGATGATCCATTTGCACAATGGGGCCTTGACTTCATCAAAATGACCAATCACGCCTCCAACGCCAGACATAAATGGATCTTAACGACCATAGACTACTTCACTAGGTGGACCGAAGCAGTTCCCCTAAAGCATGTGATGGAGGTAGAGATAGCAGACTTCCTTGAAGAACTGGTGACGATATTTGGCCCGCCTAAAACCATCATCTTTGACAATGCTAAGGCTTTCCTAGGCTCTAGGGTATGTCAATTCACACTTGTGCATGGCATATTCCTAAAAAATTATCAAACTACTAGCTGCAGGGGAATGGCCTGGTTTAGTCGACTAACAAAAATCTGGTCTGACTCCTCAAAAGGATTGGGTCAGAGCACCAAAAGGAATGGCATAAAAACCTTCAGATAGCACTCTGGGCAGACTATATAACTCCTAAGCAAGTCCTTAAGACTTCACCATATGAGCTAGTATATGGAAAAGAGGCACTATTTCCTATCTCCATGGAGATTTTGACGCTGTAATTGCTAAAATATGTCGAGGTAGAGCAAAACAATGCCATGGAGGTTTGGTTGGCTGAGTTGTTGGAAGTACGAGAAAAGAGGGAAAAATACCTAATAGCCATGACTAATCGCTAGTGGGTGACTAAAGGGTGGTTTGATAAAAAAGTGTCTGACCAAGGTCTAAAGTGCAGGGACCAAGTGTTAAAATTTAATGAGAGGGCTGCAAAGCCAAGTTAGCACGGAAAGTTCGACAACCTTTGGGAAGGCCTATTCAAAATAATTCGATGCAAAGAACACAATGCATATGAGTTATAAAATATGGAACAAGAAGTACTAGGAATTTTGGTCAATGGAATTCACCTTAAATTGTTTAATTAAGCTTGCATTATCCTACCCTTGTAAATATGTTAATAGTGCTTTTCTTTTCCTTTTCCTTTCCCTTTTGTTTTGTTGGCTGGTCTTTTACTTAATTCTTTGGTTCGAGGAAGCAGAGAAAAGTAAACCCATTATTGCAAAGGGCAAAGAAAATAAATTTGCAGCTCAAAAGGCAGAGAAAATTAACACCCACATGCAGAATTGAAATGAATGCATATATTCAAGAAAAAAGGCAACCCACATTGCATAATCAAGAGCAAAGGAGACAAAATGATTATATAAAGTTGTATTCCCATTATATATATACTTTGATATTTACATTTTCAAAATGGCTCTAAGGCCATGCTATTAGAGTATATCTATAACTATTTTGTATCTTCTACTATGATAAAGCCCTTTTTAGGCATACATACAAAAAGGGACTAACGAGTATTAATTCTTAAAGTAGAAAAAAAGAGGCAGGGAAATTTTTAGTCTCGGGCATGTGCAGCAGCAATGGAGGCATCAACGAAAATGTCCACAATTTCTTCATTAGCAGGGGCGGCACCAGCAACAACAACAACATCTAGGGGAGCAACAACAAGTGGCGGAGGGAACACCAGGTTCCTAAAGTCGGTGTACTAGTCAATGTCATAAAAGGGCACCACGTTGTATATACGGAACTGACGCAGGATGACGACTCGAAGGATGCAGAGATTGCCCTTCTAAAGAGTGCTCCCCAAGCTCCTACCACCCAACCGAACCTCATTCTGGCTATTCAACAACTATATGTTTCATATTGGGAAAAGGTCAAGGCTTTATGCCTAACACTACAACCAACGCTCCAATTTATGGCGGAGGCAACTTGCTTGGGCAGGGAAGTCCGTGGAGCAATTGAACAGTTCCCATAGTTTATTACAAAAGGGTTCCTGAGGAAAAAAGTTTACTAAGTAAGTTATACATGGTCTCATACGAGGACTTAGCAAAGGCAGGGATCGAGGATCGAAAGGCTACTGCCAAAATGACAAAAAAATTCATCCACTACCACTCAGTTATGTGCTAACGCATGCACAACCACTTTGAGCCGGACTATGGATAGCATGTGGGAAAATTTCTCCCAGCTAACTGAGATGGGCCTATCCTCCCCATTTCTTGTAGATGAGTCGGTGGCCACAGTAGAACAAATTGTGGCGAAGATTGAAGACAATTAGCAGGACACATCCACTTTCTAGAACTTTAGCCAACCCCCTACCGCAACAAATATTAAAGATATCACTCATCCAATTGTGTAGCTACTCTTCCAATTTGAATCTGGGGCCGGTTTACCTGTGACGTTGCCTTATAAAGAAATGCTTGATCTAAGTGGAGTGCAAAAGAATCTGTGTGACATATCTAGACCATCTGAGGCTAACTAGCTACCTCTATAGGCCACTCTTTCTAAGATCTAACTTCATCGCCTAATGGATAAGGCTCTAGTCTACGAGCCAGAGAAAATTTTGGGTTCCTCATCCCACAGGTGAAACACCCCTTGAAGTTGCCAAAAGCTATGAATGTAAAATTCATCGAGCTCCCTTCGCGTTTTATTTTTGCTAAGTACTAGCCCATGCCTCAATTGTTTGAACGTCATCAGCCCTTTTGATAAAATCGTCGGTTATCTCCACGTGTTAGCTCAGCGCTCTCCAAAAGGATTCTTCCCTTCGCTTTTCAACTGACCCCCGCTATGCTTCCACGTTTCGTCATCATGCACAATCTAAGGCTGCCTCCCTTCACTTTTGAGTCGGGCCCCATCTGCGAGCCATGTAGCCTTCGTCCACATATACTTTTGGTGGACTCCATAGTCAACATCAATTGAAAGGAATAATTCCACGTGTCTTCCTAGCGCAAGATTTCAATAGAGAAGGGGAGGAATGAACCACGAGTTGTTCCATGTTGCCACACGTTTCCCTTGTGGGGACTTCCTCGAAGGGAAGCCAAGAATGAACTACAACTGCAACAATCCATCGCCTGTATTAACTGCCTCCACTAGGAGGTGACACTTGTCTGTATAGGGTATGTTGGGACCACTGCCATCATTTGCAGGGGATGCACCTAGCTGGGGAGTGACCACGTTCATGGCCCAAATCTTGTTTGTTACAACGACTAAGGGGAATCATTGCTGCTGCCATCATTGCTCAAAGATACTAAATATTTTCTGTTACTAGCCTGCCAGGTGGTGGGATTGCTGGCTCTATATATTGATTCCTACTTCAGAAAATGAGTTCCAGAAGACACAATTTTTTTAGAAAAGACACCAAGCCTTTTTACTATTTTTAGATTATTGCAAAAAGAACTCACAGACTATGCCATTGTTCGGCCTTTCTGTTTTCTTAAGTTATTTGATAAACTTTACATTGTGCCATTATTGTCTTGAATGGTTCATTTGCAAAACTTCTATGATTTTAATGCAAGTTTGTTGGTTTAGATCATGTCTTTGTCTCCTCTTTCAGTGAATGTTCATAAAAATTATTTTATGTCATTGAATGAATTATTCAGGCTTCTATCTTTAATTTTTGTCATTCTAGGACAGCAGATTGTTGAACGGGCCCTTAAATCGCATCCAAAAGATAGATTTATTGTGCCTTAATCTAAATCTTGGCGCATTGCCTTAGTTCGATCTTTTATTTTTATATCTAATTCATTTTCCCTTTCCAAAACCCCAATTGCAAAAGAAGCCGACTTCTTTAAAAACCCAAAGGTTACTCAGTTTAGTGCATTTGGTCCCCCATTAACCGAGTTTTCCATAAAGGCTATTACCTTGCTAATTTTTGGCATCAACAGACACCACCCCACTTCAAACTCTTTTATTGTAGTTGTTTTTTCCCTACCAATTCACTTACAAGGGTCCAAGTTTTTTTTTATATACTGCAAGAATTGGGTAGCACGACCCCTTATAAACTACAGTGCACCTAGTAAAAATTTTAACGTGACTAGTGTCGCTGGCACGGCACGCCCTTTGGTACCATGGGGGTGGGGGAGACTAGACCTTGTGACCAACCTCCTACAATAGGAAAGATTTATCCAATCGGGCTAGGGTCCTCGCCTCACTTTCATGGGCCCAAGTTTACTTACATGTGAAATCAATTCTATAGGCACAATATGAACTAGAGTAGAGAATAGTTAATTAATGAATTTTGAGGCATTTATCTAGCAAGGTCCTTAATTTCCAAAATGTGTATCAATTCCAAACATCTTCATAGTCCATGATCTAGAATATAGCTAAGTATCACATTTAATTTATATAAATTTTATAAATTATTTTCTACATTTATTGTTTTAGTCTCAACTCTTTATCATAACATTTATATTCTTTAATTGTTTGGCCTAGGATATTTATAAGAGGGTGTTATTGTCCTTTATGTATTTATGGTGAACTCAATATTCTTACATGGCCTAGGGTTTATCCTTCTATTATTAAATTTTTTAATCTAATATTTTGATTACACATTTTTATCTTCAAATCACATTAGGGTTTGGATTACTTTATCATTATGTTTCATTGCTATACCTTTTTTAGGGTTTAGGGTTTTCACAATGTGATATTGTTTCATCCCACCCTACACACCCTTATTTTCACTCTTAATATTTCATTTGAATTATTTACAAATCTATTTTTTATTGATTTTCCTTATTTTAGATTAGATTTTACCTACTTTTCATATCATTAGCTTTTCAAATTGTTTGAGTTGTTTGCATGTCAAGATCTCATTCAAATAATCACTTTCCCTTGAGATGAAGCCATCATTGGAATCATCAAACAACCTAATCTAGTGAGAATGGTTTTTTTGATGGTGTTGATATGGGTACTTGTACTATTACTAATATTATTGTACCTAATGTTGAGAGCTTTGATCATGATAGGCATTTATCTGTACCAATATCAATTTCCACGTGAGGTTGCTAGTTTTGTCAATGTGGATAGCTTTAAATATTTGGTTCAATACTTTCATCTTTTTTATTTACCAAGCCATTGGTTTGGAGATGCTTCAAGGCATTGGTGTGAAGATTAGATCTATTCTAGTTCTTCCAATGGTGCATATTCCTCTCCCCATCCCACCCAACCATTTCCTATTTTTTCCTCAATTGCCTCTAGTTTTCACCCCTCCTCCTACCATGTTGACTATCATTGTTATGCATACTTATTGTCTTCAGATTTATGTATCCGTTCATCTTTCCTCCCATCCTACTTCCATTTCACCTTCTTTCCATTTTATTCCCACTAATTTCATGACTAACCATGTTCTTAATTTTTATAAGAGATAATATAGATTTTAATTGAAGAACATTTGAATCATATAAAAAAATATAAATAATTCAATAGGAAAATAAACTAAATTTAATATTTACTCATGGAATTTTTTTGAAAAATAACCTGCAAGTAATGACACCACTCTTTATGTATTCATAATAAAGAAATTATAATACAATGAAAGAATTTGTCTGTAGTATCAAATAGATCTTCAATTCACTTCTTGTATCTATTAAAATAACATGTAGTTGTTGTTTGATGAGGAAAAAGGGATCTAGATCCTAAATCACACTTCTTCCAATATGGAATATCTAGGGACTAAAAATGATCTCAATATCCACTTGGCTACAAAACTCAATGGTAGAGCTAGAATGATGGATTAATGTTTTAATCCTTTGTGATGAGAATTCTACAATGCAATGATTCTCCTAGGTAACTTATGAAAATGCAACAAACTGAGATGATTTCTAAGAAGCACAAAACAAATAAATAGAATCTAGAAAACTAGAGGGAAGACATAGAAGAACTTGACATATTGTAACATACCCAACTTTCTAAATAGGAATTACTTAATGAATTAACTAAAAATTAATTACCACATGCTAAAAATATGATAGTAAAAAACTAACTTTCGTATAACATTCATTTAAGATGATCCATTATAAAATGAATACTACAACTTTAAATTTATAATGCAATAATTACAATTTGGAAATAAGATAATCATCTCTTTTACAATGCATAGACCTTGAATTGAATTTAAGGTAAACAAGTTTACAATACACAATAAGTGTTATAAAGTCTTCCATATCTAGAAATATACATTTGTCACACAAGTCTCGACGAAGTCATCTGCAAAAGGAAGAGCATCCCCCGAGTGCTTTACCTCCAACCAAAGACCGACGGTCCCCACACACCTTCCATATAGAAGTGGTCCTACCCTTCATGAAGAGTATAGATAAAGGAAACCAACAATTGCATGCCATTTAAGTTCAAGTTTTGTGTCTTATATAACCAATGAACCATACAACTTTAGATAAATTCTAACTAAGTATGACCAATATGATTGGATTATGCAATCTAGAATATTGTGAACTGAATAATGCAAGAAGAGACTTTTGCATTACTTTGGCCAAAGTATTTAAAAATAAAATAAACGCTTCCATAGGAAATGTAGTTCTGAGTTCACACACCTCTAACTTGACTTGGAAATGACCTTTCACCTAAGGTTTAACACATGATTGACTTGTTTGACTGATTATCTAACTTTTCATAAAGATTTAAGATAAAAAAATGTATAAATTTCTATGGTTGGTAAACGACTAAGGTCATGGAAAACATATTCTTGACAATGAACATCTATATTGCATACCGCATTATCTTAGACCTTGGTTACTACCACTTTTTCATAAGTTTTTTCATTTATTTCTAAGAGTGAAATACTCTCCTATTTTCATACACAATATTGTTAAAATTCTTTTACAAGTTATAGTATTTTCAAATAATGACACTAACTTGAGACACCTTGTCTATCTCATGAGTTCTTGTTAACTACTAACACAATTAAAATAAAAGTGTTATTCAATAATATCAAAATAACTTCTTCATAAATAATTTTGATTTTTCTGTGTTTTCCTCTTCACTTTGAACAAGAACACATTTTATAATGTTGACAAATTTGCAATATATTGCTAAATTCTTTTGCAAGAATCAACACATAATTACAATGTTTAAACCCTTTTTAATAACTTGGAATATTAATACAATTTCTTTTAGTCAAAATATCGATACAACCTTCAAGCTTGTCATACAAATTTATAAATATATAGTAGAATATTCTTTGATTGCTTATATACACATATATTGGTCTGCTTATTTATTTTCCTGAGTAAATAGAATATTTTATTCAACTTACTACAACAAGGTAATAAAACTCTTCTTTGTTTTCTTATACAGTCCTAAATAGAGAATTTAAATAATTTCATACATAGGTTTGTAAAAAATAAACTATTTTATCTCTAATCCTTCAAGAATATTCAATATATAAACTCATATTAACTTCTCATATCTAAAAATTCAACTGCATATTACCAAAAATAAAAGAATGAAAACATATTTTGTGTTCGTTCCTATAATAATATTCTACTTTTTCACTTCCAAATGTTCAATACACAACTACAATACTCTAGTCCAACTCCTTCAAGAAACCACAACTTCCTCACAATCTAAAACTCTACTCTTCCCTATATATTTTCCTCAATATAAACCACATATAACAATATTCTATATTCTTCAAGACAAAAATTCCTCAAGAACTACCTGCATCATTCATATATATTCCCCTTTTTCAACAAAAGCACTTCCCTGGGACATCCCACAATACTGGTTTACAATTTCTAGGAGATCCTGATTTTTGTTGAAATCACATATTTTTAGAAAATATAATGATTTAAGTCTTGAAAAGTTCCATTTAAAGGATTCCAATTGAAGAGGGTTTGATCAAACCCCCTTGGATAGAACCCCACTAGTTTTAAACCATGCTTATAACGAAGTCTCCTTTACACCTATCAAAATGCTAATAAAAAGCCACTTTTGATTTACCTTTTGGGGGATCAAATGAATTCATTTAAAATTTATTTTTTGTAAGTATGTAGTTCTTATTATAAGCTTCCCAAAAAGTATAATTTTAAATAAATTTAATTTAATTATTATATATATTTTTTCTTTTGAATGTAGGTTTTTCACCAAAAATCAAGCTTTTTGTTTTGCCATGTGAAAAAATAGAAGATTATAAAAAAAATTGAAAAATATTAGTGCACTAGATATTGATGTCCCTGATCCAACAAAAAAAAAAAAATTGAATTTCGATACATACAAAAAAGGTTATGTTTTAGCCAGTAAATCATGTCTAAATTGTAACTGGTTTGACTTTGAAACTTAATTAAGAAATAATATTCAATGAAATGCTATCAAACCTATTCCATGCACTAGATATCGTAGTTACAAATCTGAATTCGAAAAAAATAGAATTTTATCCTTCATAGAAAAAAAGTTATGTGTTAGCCAGTAACATCACTCTTTAAAAATGGTGTTTAGTGTTAAAAACTAGTTTTCAAAGGAGATGGAAAAAGCAGTGCAATATGATTCCAAAAATTTTGAAAAAAATATATTTAGAATCTATAGAAAAAATGTCACAAATCACTAGTTTGCATCATCTTCAAATTCCTGACGGTTTAGCCACTATAGGTGCCCGAAAGTGAAGATTTAGTTAAAAAAATTCAATTCAATGTCCAGTTTGGCCAAAACTTGTAAACTAGTATTGTGGGATCACCCCCCTTCAAGATATGCGACTGTTGTTCTCCCTTTCCAACATAGAAGATAATGAATAAAATTAAGAATTTTCTTTCACTCTAAAACATGTGACGCCTTGTCTATAACAAACCTTCTAATAATAGTTAAAACTACCAACTTAATGGCATGTCCAAGCAGTTAAACTTACGCCCTCCATTATACCCTCATCAAAGGAATTAAGATCACATTTAAAAGGTAGGAATATAGCCTTCGATGGAGGCTTTTAGCCTCTACATGAGGTTTATAAGGCTTGATTCTATTTAATTCCCTTAACATGCATTGATTTGCATGTTCAACTGCCACAAATAACTGCGGGCTTCCATAACAAGCCATGGATATTAATGCTTAACAATAACATATATATTGTATATATTCATATATTATATATATTTATATGTATGTGTATATATATGTATATATTTATATTTATTTACGTATATATTTACATATGTTTATATATTATTATTTTTTAATTCATTTTAAATAATAATCAAATAAATTTTTATATTAATCGATAAAATGAAAATACAATGTTGAAACAACATAACACCTTTATATTGCAAAAGACTGGGCTAAAGATCAAATATAATTTAATCTACTCTTCTGACTCGACCACGCTAGTCATGACACTAGATAAAGTCAACGACAATACTAAGATTACTTACCTGGATTTGATACAAATCCTATGTGAGTGTATGTTTGGATCAAATTGGCATTAACCCATTTGTTTACCCATGTCTCTACTCTTCTCTCTGGTGATACTCTCCCTCTCCATTTGGGAGGGTAAAATTGGATCCTACATCCAACTTAGAAAATCATCAACATAGTTAGTCCATTATTAGTCACAATATCATAATCATTGATTAAAAGTAATAATCATTACAATCAAAACATTTTGCATTGCATTATAATTCATCAAAATATCAACTGACATATAATCATCCATTAATGTCAAAAACACATTTTAAATGTAAAATTTGTAAAAGTTAAAAGTAATTGCAAATCAAAATTTGGGGTGTAACATATCTTCCCCCACAAGGATCATCATCCTCGATGATTTAGTGTATCATAATAAGGTCATAAAACAAGTTTTCTCTTAACTAATGAAAAGAAGTAATAAAATGAGGAAACTTCTGATAAAATTCATTGTAATCCTCCCAAGTGGCACCATCCATTGGATATTGGTCCCACTGAACCTTGCATACTTCGAGCACCTTGAGAGGCTCGATCATTACCACTCCTAGATCCTATACTTGTAGTGCATTCTAGTCAAGTATATGATTAAAACTAGTTATACACTTCTTAAGATATGAAACATGAAACACATTATGCATCCAGGAAATAGTTGGAGGTAGAGCAATTTTGTAGGCAATTAAGTTGATCACTTCAAAAAATTCAAAGGGACCTACAAATCTAGGGGATAGTTTGGATGACTTTCCAAACTTTGTGGAAATCTTATGAGCCTTGACTCTCAAAATAAATTTTTCTCCAATTGAGAATTGTTTTGGTGTGTGCTTGGCATCAGTATAGTTTTTTTGTCTATCACTTTCTTCTGCCAATCTTTTATTGATTAGCTTGATCTTCTCTTGTATTTCTAATAACATTTTCAATCCAAGGCTAATCCTATCTTCTATCTTATCCCAAATTATAGGAGTTCAACACTTTCTTCTGTATAATGCTTCAAATGGAGCCATCTTTATTGCAAAATGATAGGAGTTATTGTATGCAAATTGCACAATTAGAAGAGAGTCATCCTACTTGTATTGTTGTTCCATGCAATATATCCTTAACAAATATTCAAGTACTTGGTTTACCCCTTTTATCTGATCATCTCTCTTAGGGTGATAGGTTGAGCTTGTATTAAGTTAAGTTCCAAGTGATGAAAACAAGGTTTTTCAAAACCTTGATGTCATGCAGGAATCTCTATTTGAAATGATCTTCCTAGGAACTCCATGCAATCTAAACACTTCCTAGAAAAACTTACGAGCTATTATTGGTGCTCCATCTGTTAAATTTACAAGTATAAAATGAGTTACCTTAGTGAGTTTTTCCGCCACTACTAAAATAGCATTATGTCTATTTCGAGACATGGGAAGACCTTGAACAAAGTCCATACTAATGACTTTCCATTTCCACTCTATAATTTCATGAGGATATAGGAGTCCTACTGGGTGTTGATGTTCAACCTTTACCCTCTAGCACTCTAGACATCTTGCTATAAATATTGCAATGTCACTCTTCATTCCTTTCTAAAAATAAAATTGTTTTACATCAGCTAGGAGTTTTGTCACTACTAGGTGTCCTTACTATGGTGCAGAATGAACCTCTTTCCACATAAGATTTCTTAACTCCTTATAGTTTGGAGCATACATTCACCCCCTAAACCTTAAATGTCCATTTGGTTCAAAATAAAACTCATCATACCTTGAATCTTGAGGATTTAGTAAGAGAGCTTGCTTAAATTTCTCATAATATTCATCTCCTACAAAATTTTGTAAAACTTGGTCTTTGAAGTCTTAATGAATAGAGACTATTGAGAATATATGTCTCCTTTGAATCAAAGCATTTGCAACTTGATTTTCTTTTCTTTTGATATAAATTATCTCAAAGTCATAGTGAGATATCAATTTTAACCATCTTCTTTTCCGATCATTGAGACATGGTTGGTAGAATAAGTACTTAAGACCTTGATGGTCTGACCTAAGCTCAAAAGGCTTTCCCAACAAATAGTGTCACCACATCTACAAAGCATGAAAAACTATCTATTGGTGTCAACCACCTCCCAAGAGCACAACCTACAAATAAATCTTCAGAGACGAGAGAAGTGACACAAGGCTATTTCACTAGAAATGAAAATATTGAGATGAGATGGTAAATTACATAGTATACAAGCCTTTTAAAGGCATGAAAAAATAGACGGGTGAAAAACTACCCTACGGGAAAAAATAATTATCCCTATGTTAAAACTTAACTCACTAACACCCCCCCTTAAGTACAAAATTAGGGAGATTATTATGTAAAATGAAATGAAATATGGGTCTCAGCTACACAACCATGTTAGGTACCCATTTATAATGCACTACAATCTCTTACAAATGGAGAAAAGGAGAAATACCCTGTGGGAAAAAACCCCTCTCCAAAAGAGAGAAAAAGAAAAACAAGATGCACATGGATGGAGGACTCAATAACGCCCCCCAAGGACTACATACATCATGTATATACAATCAATGACCCCTCCATAAGATGGAAAGAGAGAGAATATATAGCTCCCCCACAATGTGTAATTTCCTGCAAAAATGGTAAGTGCCTGAAGACAAAACATAATCCAATGTTGAAAAACTACTTGTCTCCCTTTTGGAAGAAACAAAACCGAATACAAATGTAGGTATGCTTCCCATTCTGGATAGGAATTAGCAAGTAAAATACAAATGTAGGATGATAATGTCTCTAAAATTTTCTCATGTGTCACCAAGACCTTGGAAGATGATGTCACAAACCAATCAGGAACATGCCCAATCAAAATAGAAGGTGACAAACAAGTACCACTAGAAACTGATTTTGAACATTCTCCAAAGACAGAGATGGAGTGAATAGTTGTACCACAACTATCATCAAATAGGAAAATTAATCCTTCAAATGTGTCTTCCAAGTTTGAAATGTGAGATTCCACAAACAATGAACCAATGTCCAACAAATACGAATCCCAATCATGAAGACAATGATAATCCTATTGCTCATGAATGATGGAAGTACTTAATGAAGGTGGATCAACTATCTCTGACAAAGAATCAAGAACCTCTGAAGCAACTGCAACCTCATCTGAAGTCTCAAAACCCTCCAAAGGATCGCAAGCATGGTTTATCTTCTTTGAAGAATAACAAGGCACATTGGTATTGGAAAGAGGATCATCGAGAGATGGCAGAGTATCAAGATCTCCATATGATTCTCAAATGTAAGTCCAAAGAGCATAAGGGAACTCAAAATGAACAAGTGAATCCAAAAGGTCATCATCATTTATATGCTCATAAATAAATCTAAAGACTCTAGCCCAATATCCTTTCCAAATCATATACCCACCACATGTTCCTAGAATAGGAACTTCATTATACAAATATGGCAATAGATTTTGCTCACTAAGATGAGTGAGGATAAAATCGCTCCATTGCCTAAATTTCCCTTTCTCCAAAGAAACCATTATAACTGAATTATTCAAAATTTTCAAATGTAGTGCTTTCACAAGTATACAAACTTCCAAAAAATAATTATAAGGTTAAAAAACCTGATTTGGTACAAAAATTGGTGGGACCCATTGCCTAATCTCCATGCCAACTCCACAGTCACAAGTCAGTAGCATAAAAATCACCAATCACCACACGTAAAAGACAACCTCTTCACAACCTGTGAGACTTGCTCACAACAACCAAAGATGAAGAGTTGTATATGAACACAAAAGGATTCTTGTGCTTGGAGAATGTGGGATTATTTATCCCCTTTGAGGCAAAACAACTTCAAAAACACTTCCAACAAAAAAAGGAAACCCTAAAATGAAATATTTATGATCTTCACCAAAATACAGCCAATAAAAAGATATTACCTAAGAAACCAATTCTACCCTAGCCTTCTCCAAATTAAACTCAACACAACAAAATCATGCTCCAATACAAGAAGAATCATGCCTCACAAAAGGAAGAATCACTACACCAAAATGATCTCAAGAAAGATGTATCTGTCAAACCAAAAAATATTTCCAGCTTGCAAATTAACAAGAACGTAGGCCTTTGATGGATACAATCACACGTCACTTGAATTTCATGCTTGTGGATTGAATATACGACCTCCAGATGGGTTGTGTGGCTTGTAAAAATCAAATTGTGGCCTCCCTAATCAAAAAATAACTGCAAAGGTTTGTGATTCATCATGGAGATTATGATCCACGATGCAAAAAATATGAATTGTGGCCTCAGATGCACAAATCATGACCTCCAAAGCAAGCGAAAATCATGCCTATTGCAAATAATTATGCCCCCTAAAATGCAAATCGTGCCTGGAAACCTTAAATCGCAGCCTACAAAACATGAAATCATGACCTCTTCATCAACCAAAAATCATGTCTCCAATACTTCTATGATGAAAGTTGACTAGGCAGAGATCTACATCCTCTAGTAAAGAAAATGTGCCTCGAATCACAAAGCAAATGATATTGATTGCATTTGTCAAGAATAGGAAAATGGTTGTTTTGTGAATGTCTTCATCTTTCAGTCTTAACTAATGATATCCAAATCGTAAATCAATATTTGAGAATATTGTTGCTCCATGCATTTGATTAAAAAGATCATCAATACGCAATAAAGGATATTTATTGTTTATCGTTGCCTTATTAAGCATACAATAATCTATGCATAAGCATAAAGTACCATCCTTCTTTTTGACAAAGATTATTGGTGCTCCCTATGGTGAAACACTGGGTCCAATTAATCCTTTTGACAACAGTTCTTGCAATTGAGCCTTTAGTTCCATAAACTCCATCATGGTCATACGGTATGGTGCTTTTGATATGGGTTTTAAACTAGGAATTATGTCAATGGAGAAATCAAAATCTCTTTTTGAGGGTAATCCAAGGAGTTCATCTAGAAAAAAATCTTGAAAATATTGAAGGAAAGGATAGTTATCCATAGTAGGTTCTCTTTGATCCTGTAGATCTTCTTCTTCAATTCCTTGGAGTTTTTGAGACTCATAATACAGCAAGTCATCTTGAAAGATAAACTCTTTGAGTTCTTCTAGCTTCTCCATCTTGACTGCATAAAGTTGACATACTTTTTTCTTGGCTCATTTTAGTTGCACAACAAATATCTGTTTAATCTTGACTTCTCTTGGAGTGCCTTGAAGGAAAACCTTGTTTCCTAGGTTTTCTAGACATTACTATTTTTGAAAAATAGTATACCTTAGCCCTATGTATCCAAAACCAATTCATTCCTAAGACAACATCGTAGGAACCTAAAGGTGTTACATACAAGTTCACTTTGGTTGAAAAACTTGGAAGGTTAACTTTGGCTTCAAACATGCATTGCTCTACCTAAGATTTTTTCTAGTTAGCATATTTATCTGACCATGGTTTAGCCATAAATCCAACTCTTCTAGGAAATTTATTTAACACTCTTGGTGCAATAATTTTTTGTTTCACCGGTATCAATCAAAATTGAAATAGGTGTAGAGGAGGGGGACCAACCGGTCAGGACCCCAGGTCATAGGAGGGTCTAAAACGATCAGCTACCTTGATCTACCTCACGGTAAGGATTGTTTAAGGATAATTGAAATTTTTAAGATAGAGAAATAAGAGCACTCTCAATACTATTATCTTTCTACTAACCCGAGAGGTTTAGGGAGCCAGGTGAGTGAATTCCCAAGTCAAAACTGTAACCCTAGTAGCTCTCTGCTGAAGGACTCTAGCGCATAAGATTGACAACAACGTAATGCGTTGGTGTCCTCATCAGGCATTGGTGTTCGTATAGATAGAGAGTACAAAATATAGTTAAGACTTAACAAGGAGCTAACTACAACCTGATAAATAGAGTTTTATGCGATGACAAAAGATATGAAGGAGCTAAGCTACTCAAAAAGCAAGAATACATTAACTTAAAAGGATGAGTTGACAAGAGTAAAAGGTGGTAGAAATATAAATCATGAATGGTCCAGCCTCCTGCAAGCTCCACATGTACATGAACCCCTGCACATAGTAGAACAGGGAAAAATGTTGGGGTTATTTTAGGGTTTTCCATAGTCAAACCCCTGTTTCAGTGTCCCCACCTCCATGGACAACCAAAATAGCCATGAGATAGAAAACGTGATAAAAAAAGTATGGAAAGAAAGAAATTCCACACCATGCTAACAAGAATATGCTACGTAAATCAAATGACAAAGTTGAACAAAATGGATATCACCTCCCAAGCAAGATGCCCTCAATAACATGAAGGAAGATGTGAGCTTGCAAGCTTGTAGATGCTCTATTTTCGCAACAATGTGGGTGAAATCCAGTGAAGTATCGCCTTAGAGCTTCAACAATGGAGAATGCTGTGAAAAATGGAGTCTGTAGCAACAAGTGTGATAGAGAAAAATGTGAAGAAGTGAGAAGAAGTGTGTTAGAAGATCAAGTGAATGAATGAAAAAGTCATTTGAAGGTGAAATGGAGGGAAGGAAGCCATTTGAGGTCGGTTAAGATGCGTAAGAACGTTACACTACATAGCCAATGGTAAGTTGTAATGCCCCCTGTAGATTCCAGAGATGGGAATCCTGTCAGGATTGCAGTGCACCATGCAGACGTCTGTGCACTATGCTAGCATCTCTGATAAAAATTCCCCCACTGACACTACAAAAAACTGCCAAGTGGGTGGAAAGTGAATTGATGAAGTGGAAAAGCATTGTTGGGTTTAAAATTTCTAAGGTAGGGGATGCCAATGAGGAATTTGTAAGGGGTGAAAATTCACTCCATTACATTTTTCCCCCACTTTAATGTGCATATGTGCTACTAGATGTGAGGTAAAGTAGATCGAAAGAGTTTAGAAATGTATACCTGAACCGTCAAGGAAGTATACTGCAATTTGACCCACCTGAAAGCATAGAAAAAATAGATGGCTCCACAAGTCCTTAGACTTGGGAAGAGTTGAACAAAATGCACCGCAAATATGCAGACCTACGGATGTTGAACAAAGGGTTTTGTAGGTCCTCGAAGCTATGGAGTTGAATAAAGATATCTTGCAGGATGTAAGCGCTTCACAGGCCCTCATACTTGCAAAGGAGGCACCCCTAGGTGCTCAGTCCTGAAGGAAGCAAGATGTGAGAGGCCTTGTAGATTTGGATGGGGCCTTACAGGTACTCGGTCCTATAAGGTCAATTAAAAGTTAGCTTCAGAGGTGCACCTGCAAAGCAACATGTTAATCCATAGATAAAACATGTTAGATAAAGAAGCCACCTGGGTAGACAAACAAGCGGTCATGCATACAATCAACAATTGGAAGAAGAGCTTTCAAAGGGGTCCCTTGAGAACCCTTCAAAAGGAAAGGGTCCACTCAAGGGACACTTAATTTGAAAGCAACAACATTTAAGAGATAATTTTTTTTCCAATGATTCTAGCATCAAGGAATCCTTTATGAAAGATTCATTTTATCAAGGAATTCAAAAGAAAGAATGTTCCCTCACAAGGGAAAGTTTGGATTCTATGTTATAGATATGAGATGAAAGAAAATTTTGTCTTAGGATCCCTATTAAAGAATTCAATTTTTGAAAAATATTTGAAAAAGTAGAGATTTTCAAGGAGGGATTCATTGGCCACTGAATGCACCTTTTGAAAATTGAAGCAATATAATAGCCCCCCCTTAGGATGGTGCATGCTAAACACAAAGGCACATGACATCCTAAGGAGAGAAAAGAAAGAATGAAAGTGATGTTGTGGCTCACAAAACATGACAAGATGTAACTGTGGTAATGTTGTCATGCATGCGAGGGACAACACTTAAGCACCACAACACCACAAAGCAAGCAAAGAAGAGAGAAATATAAAAAGGAAAGGATAAATAATGACATAATGAACAAGAGACAAGGGGATCTGATATTTTAGGGCTAGAGATGCTCATAAATATAGATAAATAGAATATAATAGTATATAAATGAACTGTCATTAACCCCCTACTTTATTAGACCATGTGAAGGAGGGCATGTGAAAACAAAAACAAAAAAATGGGTCAACATGGAAGGGAGGGATAAATTCCCCCAACACTTTGCATCATCCCCAATTGTCAAAAATCAAGGCATGAAAAATAGAAAAATGATGTGACAAATAGAGGAATTTTTACAAAACAAAAACACTCTTTTATCCAAGCACCTACGAGGGTGAAAAGGGTCATATTGGAACATATAAAACAAGCACGGGGGAGCACAACATGCAAACATAATCTAATCTACAAATAAAGAAGAGGCACCCCCTAGTCCTCATCAACGAAGAGATCATCGTTCTCCTAGTCTAGATCATCATAAGGGGAGGGTGGATGAGCCTGAAAGGGAAAAATATCAAGGGGGTACCCTCTGAATCTCTTGTAACAAGAGCCAAGGAAGAAGGCCTCTTGAGGTCTTCTCCATTTAATTCCTTTGAGGTGAAGGTCAGCGATCTCACAAAGATTATCAATAGAGCTGGGACCTCATCCATAGGTTGAACATGCACTTTACAAGAGTGGCATGTGTCAACTTTGTAGGTGATGGAGGAGGCGTTCGAGATCCACTACTAGCCTCATCGAAAGACTTGAGAGTAGTGACGAACTTCAGGGACACCGGGGCTGCCTCCATCACTAAGATGGTGCATGCCAAAGTAGGAATAAATTCCAAAGAAGGGGATCCCTTCTTTCGACCCCATTGGAAGTAGATTCATCCTCCATCTTTTGCTTCATCAGGGGATGTGAGATCCCCACAAATGAAGTAGAAGGAAAAGAGGAAGAGGAGAAAACCGCAACAAAACCACTAAGGTATTTGACATGTCCATGAATTTTGAAAAAGGTGGGATGTATGGAAGGTACATCAAAAGGGGAGGATCATACGAAGGGGCAATGAATACCTACACCCTCTTTGAGTGAGGATCATTCACGCTCCTAGGGGGAGCCAGAAGCAAGGTTGAGGTAGAGGGAACTGAAGCAAAAGGGGCAGAAGAGGAGGGCACATTAGAATATGTTGAAGGATCCACTAACTCCCCTTCCTTCTTTTGCATGGCAACATGCTTGGTGGCTAGAGCCTTCCTTTGATGCTTGGACTCATGTGCAAGGTAGATTCTATGACTTCAAGAGCTAGAGGCCAAATCTTGAGAAGGGACAAAAGGCTCATGTTTATCCATCAAAGTATCCATCACATCTATTTTCGATGAAGGGAGTGGCTCCTAGATGGGAGCATGAGGAAGATATGGAGAAGCAAAATCTAACAACAGTAGGGAGAGCAAGCTTGAGCACCTTAGTGATGGGCCTCTTCTCATTCACTACCTTAGAGGTAGGAGTAGTAGGAGGCTACAAAGGCTAAGATTCAGGATCGACTCCATGGGGACCCTTCCCCTTACCATACAGAATGGACTGAGGCATCGTGGGTAAGGTCTAGGAAGTTCAAATGCCTGATGCTTGGCCTTTGGCCAAGCAGGCACCATCGAACTCCCTAAGAGGCACATAGGGGTGAAAGTTGATGGCATCGCAGTAGGGCAAGAGGAAAAAACAAGTGGAACTACAAAGGAAGAAGGAGGGCCCTAAGAATGGGCAAGTTTCCCCTTCCCCTTTTGGGAGGAAGAGGCAACTTGTTGCTGCACTATAGGGTGAGTCACCTTCTGCTGCACCTTGCTCTCAGTCTTGTACTTAACACAGTTTTGATAAAGTAGGTTTATCTAGGGGAAGTGGACCAACCAAGATGGTCCAAAAATGATCCAAGGAATAGCCCCCATGGGATACCAATGGCCGATACCCAGTGTTGTGAATGACATGCATGAAACCTTCATGAGAGAATTTCAAACATTGAAGAATGGTAAAAGTGATTTTGTTTATGGAAGCTAGCTAAGGGATTCCTAGCTTCACCTTAAATAGATCAAATTAAAAAATTACATTGAAAGTACCATCCACAACCCTAGGTCCTACTAGGATGGAAAGAGTTATAGATCCACATGGGACAAGAGATAGGCTTTCATGAGTACATACAATAGTTTGTCTTCTCATATTCCTCCCTATTCAATGAATTTAACCACAAAGTTTCTTCTGTAATAATGTTCACTTGAATCGTAGGGTTGACAAGGACTCTTGTCACAATGTTTCCATTGAGGTGAGTGGGAATATATAGAGGAGAAGCTTTGTTATTCATGGGTAAGTCCTGCGATGTAAAATTTACATCTGGAAAACCAGTCGCAGGATGGGGGGAGGACTAGGAGTAAAAAAGACCACATTTATGTATGTTGAGGCCTCAAAAGAAGCACCAAAAGAATCAATAATTAATTTTGCAGAGTAAGACAGAAACGGGCCCGTATAAATCTGTAACTCACTATTTTCCTTAGCCACAGACTTGTTTGCATTATGCTTTTCACCATTGAGATGGATGGTACTATCGTCGATGTGATCCTGTATATCTCATGATGTAGGCACATGCAATGTTCAGTATCATGCCCATGGACACAATCGTATTGGCAGAAATCATTCCCATCATACCAATTGGTATAAGGCTCTCTAAGAGGCTGAGGATCTTCCAATGTTATAATCTTATGCTTCAAAAACTTCTGCAGAATAAAAAAATAAGATTCAAAAAATTTAGTAGAATATTTTGTGCTTGAGGCCTCTATCATTAGACGTGGAAACTACATTTGCAATATATTTTCCTTTTCCTGAAATCGATACTATATATCTCCCGTCAGGATGGGAACATGAGGAGGATCCCCCAAACTGAACAATCGTTTGTTGGCACTCCTACAACGTTGCACATAGATGTGCGAAAGAAGGATATTTCATCAAGGAAAATTTCTCTTGCCAAGCTCGTAGTAGGTTGCCTATGAACACCTTTTGTACATCCAAGTCAGGAAACGAGTAAGAGATTTGTGAAAGAGTGCTTGGAATCACACAATGAAATCAGTAATCTTCTCGTGCTCTCCCTGCTTACATCAAACGAGATCTGAGAAGGTCATCTTCGAAAAAATGTTAGCCTAGAACTATTGGAGAAACTGATTCACAAGTTGGTCGAATGAAAATATAGAGTTATTAGGCAAGAAATAGTACCACTCTAGTGTTGTATCCTTGAGAGATCAAGGGAAGAGTTTGGCCATCAGAGCATCATAGTGAAAGAAATCCATACACATCATGTTAAAAGCTAACTCGTGTATTTGATGGTCTCCTTTACCACCATACTTCTCAAACTTAGGAATTTCCATCCCTTGAGGAAAGGGAGTGTTCAAAATTGTCACTTACAAAGGGCTATGTCAAAAGAAGGGTTGAAAGATAGGTTAGGCAGGGGATTGGGATAGGTTTTCCAACTAGTTTTTCATTTGACCCATATTCTATAGAAGAGCATTCAAAATAGGGTCAAAAGATGACAAAGGGCTAGTGGAACCTCCACCAGAACCACCTCTAGAACCACCTCTAGATCCACCCTTGTGACCACCTTCAGAGCCATCGCCAGGGCCACCAGCGTGACCTCCACCAGAGCCACCACCATAGCCACTGATGGAGCCACCATTGTGACCACCACCGGAGCCACTACCAGACATACTAGAACCACCAGCCCCCATTCCATTGGAGATTCAACTGCCAAAGGTAGGATTTCCCCCAGGAGGAAGAAACTCAACTCTGAGGGGCACCCTACTTGATTTGGTAATGGGGGGAGGATTAGGAGCATATATGTTGACTGAGAGTCTCGTTTCAGCCATGCATATTGACGTCATGAGCATCGAGATGCTAATTTTTCTTTCATGAGTGTTGCACCCATGACCTCGAGTAATGCTTGACCGAGGGTTGTAAGAGGGGACGTATGTTTGCACTAAATTGGTAATGCCACAAAGAAACTCTATGTCTGTCTAATCTTTTCCTAACATATATCTAATCTCATTAGAAACCCTAGCAGGCCTGGCCATGCTATGATCTTTCTCTAAGTTATTTGCAAGATCCAATATCCTCCTATCTAGAGCCATGAGATGATTTGTAGGAATAGAGATGACTTCCCTCTTGTATAGAGGTAGAGGTAAAGGGGAAGCAGGAGGTGTAGGGGTGTGAGTGGTTTCATCAAAGCATCTTATCTCAGCTACCAACACCATCTCCTAAGAGGCAAGAGCCGAAGTGACCCTTGTAAAGTCATTTCTACATGTCACATGCTCCTTCTAACTACATGCCTGGAGGTAGTGGACTAGGTTGTGAAGCTCATAAAGTGTCACAATACACAAGCCCACAACCTATGTGGATATGAGAGAGAGAGTCTCAACACAAAGAAATAAATATTACAAGCTTCACGTTGGGTTCACCAAAATGTAGAGGGGGACCGACTACTTAGGACCCCAGGTCACAAGAGGGTCTAGAATGATCAGCTGCCCTAATCTACTTGATGCTAAGGATTGTTTAAGGATAATTGAAATGTTTAAGGTAGAGAAAGAAGAGAACTCTCAGTACTACTGTCTTTCTACTGACTCGAGAGGTTTAGGGAGCCAGGTAAGTGAATTCTCGAGTCAAAACTGTAACCCCAATAACTCTCTACCAGAGGAATCTAGCACAAAAGACAGATGACAATGCGGTGCACTGGCGTCCCAGTTAGGCGTTGGGGTTCGTACAAATAGAGAGTATGAAATATAGTTAAAACTTAATAGGGAGCTAACTACAACTTGATAAATAGAGTTTTATGTGATGATAGAAGATATGAAAGAGCTATACTAAGAAAGCAAGAAGAACACTTTAACTTAAAAGGAGGAGTTGACAAGAGTAAAAGGTGGTAGAAATACAACTCATGAATGGTCCATCCTCCCACAAGCTCCACACGTACACAAACACCTACACATAATAGAATAGGGAAAAATGTTGGGGCTATTTTGGGGCTTGCCGCAGTCAAACCCCCATTTCAGTGTTCCCACCTCCACAGACAACCAGAATAGCCATGAGATAGAAAATGTGATAAAGAAAGTATGGAAAGAAAGCAATGCCACACAATTCTAACAAGAAATATGCTACATAAATCAAATGAAAATGGTAAACAAAATGGATATCACCTCCCAAGCAAGGTTCCCTAGAGCACATGAAGGGAGATAAGAGCTCGCAAGCTTGTAGATGCTACCATTGCCACAACAACGTGAGTGAAATCTAGTAGAGTATCACCTTAGAGCTTCAAAAATAGAGAATGTTGTGAAAAATGGAGTGTATAGCAGCAAGTGTGATAGAGAAAAATGTGTAGAAGTGAGACGAATTGTGTTAGAAGATCAAGTGAATGAATAAAAAATCCATTTGAAGGTGAAATTGAGGGAAGGAAGTCATTTGAGGTTAGTCAAGAGGTGCAGGAACGTTACACTACATCACCAATGGCAAGTTGTAATGCCCCTAAAAATTCCAAAGGTGAGAATCTTGTCAGGATAGCAGCACGCTGCGTAAACACTTGTGTGTCGTGCTAGCATCCCTTGCAAAATTTCCCCCACCAACACTATAGATAGCCGCTAAGTGGGTGGAAAGAAAATGGATGAAGTGGAAAAGCATTGTTGGGTTTAATATTTCTAAGGTAGGGGATGCAAATGGGGAATTTGTAAGGGGTGCAAATTCACTCCATTACAATAGGAAGTCCAAAAAATGTACATGTTATCTCTATAGGAGTAATCTGACACTTTGTTTGATGATTATCCAAGGCTACATGAATCCTTTGTTGGAAGCCTGCTTGATGGGTAGGTAATGGATTTCCTCATTTATGAGATCCTTACTCTTGTTTGGGCACTAGTTTGCATAGTGATCACCTCAACAAGAGAAACATCCTTCAGAAGGTCCTTAGCTTTCAAAAGGTGTTCCCAAATTATCTCCATTCTGTTTGGGACTGTTGTTATTTTTCTTCTCATTCTTGGACTCATTCTAATTATTCCTATATCTCTTATCATGTTTCCTCCTAGATTCCTTCTTATCATTTATCTTCTTAAAATATTGAGAAGACTATGACCAATTATACTTCTTATGATTCTTCTCATGATAAGTGGAGATGGACTTTATCTTTTTCTCTTTCTTAACAGCATTCTCAAATACTTGATCCATTGTTGTTGGACCATGAACATCAACTTCTCCTACTATCTGGGCATTGAGTCCCATTATAAATTTTCTAATTTAAAACCTTTCATTCTTTTGGTATTGGGGTATGTACTTCAAAATACGTGTAAAATTCTCCTATTACTCAACCATAGACAAGTCTCATTGTCGTAGATTCTAAAAGTTCGTAAGCTTCTAGTTAAAGAAAAGTTGAGGTAGCCACCTCTATCTAAAGATGACTACAAACTGATCCTAAGTTAAGCTTAAATAGCTTAATGCCAACTCCATCCTCTTATTCATCTACTAGGTAGATGCTTCTTCTGCTAGTTGATAGGAACCCCAAACTTCCTTAGTCACTTAAGAGTAATTTCTTCTATCAAAATACTTTTCCATCTTTGTGAACCAAGCTTTTATAGCATCACCACTCACTATTCCATCAAACTTATGTGGCATTACCTTTTTCATCATATCTCTCGACAACTTAAGAGCTGACCAATTCTTCTTTTCATTATTAGTTCTTGAATCAAAATTATTTTCCCCTCGCCCACTTTAAGTGGTGTGATCATGTCTATTTTCATCTTCCCCTTCTTGTGATGCCTCATTTTCTCTTTTTTTTTTTTTTACTTTGGTCCCTAACTTCCTGCTTTAGGGTACCAATTCTTTCCTTTGTTTCATTCAACATGGTTAAAATTTGGTCCAATTTAGCCATTGGATTTTTAGAAGGGTTTGATACCTACTAACTTCCTTTTGGGTTAATTCGAGTACACACCATGATGGATTTCTACTTCACACCTAAAGTTCATTGTAAGTGTTTAGGGTAAGTGCACAAAGTTGAGTCCATGAAACGTGGAATTTTTTTCCTTAGCCAAAAAATTGAAATCAGCATTGCAAAAACGGGATCCTGATTTTAATAAACAAGATCTCAATTTTTAAAAATCGGGATCCCTTTTAGCTTCGGGATCCCGAGCCTAAATACAAAACAGGATCCCACTTTTTAAAAATCAGGATCCCATTTCCTAAAGGATCCCAAACCAACAAACAAGGAATGGGATCCCAATTACTACGAAACAGGATCCCAATTTATAAAAATCGGGATTCCGTTTTGTAGAAATCGGGATCCCATTTTATAATGCTATTAATTTTTTATAAAAAAAAATAGAGTTCATTTTGCAGCGGATAGGATCCTAAGTACAAGTGACAACGACCTCCACAAACAACTCCAAGTACCCTCCCACACCCCTTTTTTTTGCATTTTTCCATTTCTTATTGAAATTGTGAAGAAAATAAGTGAATTTTAGCATGTTTTTTTAAAATTTATTTCACGTTTTGAGCATTTTTTTCCTGTTATAGTATAAATGAGTAATTGTAGAAATAGATCAAAAAATGCAATGAAACCTAAATATTTTTTAATAGAAATGAAAAAATGAACCTTGAATTGTGTTTTACAAACAAAATTTAACTTTTGAAACCTAAATTGTTTGATTAAACAAAAAAAATTGAATTTGAAAACCCTAATTGAAATGAAACAAAAAAAATTGCATTAAAAAATCCTAGAAATTGAAATGAAATAAAAAAATTGCATTTAGAAACCCTATTGAAGATTTTTGAAACCTTGAATTCAAATCAAACGAAAAAAATTGAATTTGAAAACCCTAGTTTGAACTGAAACAAAAAAATTGCATTAAACACCCTAATTGCTTAGAAATTGAAACCCTAAATTGAATTGGAACAATTTTTTTTAAAAAAAACCCTAAATTGAAATCGAACAAATCATTTTGATTTTGAAAACTAGGTAATTTCGAGCTCAAAAATTCATTTGCATTGCTTAAATGTTTTAAATTTTATTTGCATTGTATGGAAAAAACGATATGTTAAAATTTAGTTTCAATGTTAAATTATAAATAGATTAGAAAACAATATGTTAAAGAATAGTTAAAATTCATAAATTTTATCAATGTTTGTTTGCAAATTTAGTTAGCAAATTCATAAATCCAAGCATGTACAATCGATTCCAATTGGCACTAACTTGCAAGTCTAAATTATTCCAAGGGACACCCAAACTTCACCCTAAGTTTGCTAAACCCTAGACCCTAAACTGTAAAATATAAACCCTCAACGCTAAAGCATTTGAATTTTGTCTTAGGACCTTAAAATGAAATTTGGTTGCCTTAAAAAACCCTCTATTGTCACCATCTAGTAGAATTTTTGTAATGTTTTCACTTATTTGAACACATAATATAAAACCTTTTGGTTTCTACAAGTTTATGAAGAGTGGATGATCACTCTCTATGACACTTAGACATGATCATTAGGGATCTAAATCATTAGAAGAAAACTTTATTCTATTATATCCACAAGATAGGAGAGCATGAGTGAGAGTGCTATGGGTAAAGTTTCTTTCATTGGACATACCTAAAATTATGTAGGTTCAATGTCAAGAATGGGTCTATTTGGTAGATTTATGAAAACTATTATGAATGTATAGAATACCATAAAAGTATAATTATAGCAATTCCAATTGGAAACACTTGGGTATATATCATATGAAATTTAAATCTAGTAAGGTTTCTATTATATAGGAGAGTTGATAATACATGGAAAGAGGTTTGTATGGGAATATATATATTAAGAAACACATACCAAGACCTCTATAGGATTTTTAAGATGTGATCCTAGATAATAATCCACCCATCCTCAAGCATAATGGATTCTTTAGCAATTAAGAGAGATTCAATAACCATAAAATTACCTATATTTTGATACTATATAGATTTATGTGGAAGGATAGAAATGCATGAATAAGGAGACCAAGATGGAACCATTTAACACCTAAGGTACACCTATTACATGGGAAAGGGAGGAGGTACATGATGATAGGTTGGAGGAACTAGGCTATTATTACAATAGAGAGAGGAGGAGGATTCATATTATGCTCCTGTATAAGAGGTCAATTTAGAAGATTACAAGAACTAGATAATGACAAAGGAAATAATTCTATAGAGGGAGTGAGTTGGATTGTTGGAAATATACGAGAGAGGTGAAGGTCCCAACATCTACATAGAGTCCTACATGAAATACACCAATCTAGGCACTTCCTAGAAGGATCAAGATCCATGTGAGTAGCCTCTTTTTATTTTTGTATCTTCTAAATATGTATATTTATTCCTTTATTATGTGATTAAAATTATGTATGATATAACTTATTAATAAGTGATTACAAGTATAATTATTAAAAGATTTCATATTTATTTTGATATCCTCTAATGTAGGAGGAAATTTTTGCTTGTTTTGATAGATGTATGTTATTTTTGTGATATGTATAGATTGATTCATTTTTAACATGATACTTTTTTTTATTAGAGGGGTAAACACTTTTGACCCAGAGCTAGATAGAACCAATGAGGTCACAGTATGACTAAATTTGGACCTCACTAGATGTCTAGATCCCCTTAAGCTATCCTATCACCCTAAATAGTAAATTGATTTCTTAAGGGTTCCCAATATGACATTTCTTAAGGGGATCAAAGAATCTCTTAAAATTTGGTGAAGTTGCCCAAGGCAACCAAATTTAACAATAATAAGATTGTGCAAGATTATAATATGAATGAGATTTCATGATCTTGGTTGGTCAGTTGAAACAAGAGTAGATCTCAATCAAATATTCCACAAGAAAATGTTCTTCACTAACTTGCAAGTTCATTATATTCCAAGGGACACCAAAACTTCACCCTAAGTTTTGTAAACCCTAAACCCTGAATTGTAAAATCTAAACCCTAAACACTAAACCATTCATTTTTTCCTACCTAACCTTAAAGTGAAATTTGGTTGTCTTAGGAAAATCCACCAAATTTCATTCCCTTATGCCATTTAATTTTGTCATAGGATCTTACTACATATATCCCCTTAAGTTATCCTATTACCCTAAACCCTAAACCCTAAAGCCATCATTTTTTCTTAGGCTCTTAATGAAATTTGGTTTCCTTAGGCAACTCCACCAAATTTCATTCCCTTATGCCATGTAATTTTGTCCTAGGATATTACTACATGTAGATCCCCTTAATCTATCCTATTACCCTAAACCCTAAACTCTAAAGTCTAAACCCTAAACCCTAAAGCCATCATTTTTTCTTTAAAGGATCTTAATGAAATTCAGTTGCCTTGGGCAACTTCACCAAATTTTATTCACTTGAGCCATGTCATTTTCTCCTAGGACCTCACTAGATGTAGATTCCCTTAAGCCATCATGTCACCCTAAATCGTAATTCAATTTCTTAAGGGGTCCCAATATGACATTTCTTAAGGGGATCAAAGAAGTTCTTAAAATTTGGTGAGCAAAGTTTCCCAAGGCAACCAAATTTAACAATAATAAGATCATGCAATATTATATAATATTAATAGTTAATTGTATTTTCATTCAAGTAACATGTCCTTAGACATAAATGAGGCTTACATAATTTATCATTTGTATTCAATTATTTAAGGCCATTTATATTGAATGGTTTAAAGGTATTTCCTAAACATGTATCTTACATCTTGAAATTACAAATCCAATGCAGGTTCACTCATATCTTAAAGATCACATGTATCCATTCAATAATATTCACAATCCACCTCCACGCTATCCATCTCCACCACCTTCACCTCCACCTCCACCCACTCCACCTCGTAACCCCCCACCTCCACCACCTAAAATCAATGAACATGCTCATTTGCAAGCACAAATCAATGCCAATGTTAGAACCATCCAAGATCAAATCAGCATTATTCAAAATGAAGAATGTGTCACACCTCCTGTGAGGATGTTTGCATCTAGGATGCAAACCCTTGTTGATGTTGTCAGGGCTATGGATGTGATCTTATATGAGCATCGGCAATGGCTAGAGGAGAGGAGAACTTCTGATTCTGAAAAGAAAAACACAAATAAATGAAGAGATGCAGTAGAGAGCCACAATAGTTTCTAAATTAAGACAATAATCTTAAATAGTTATGAATTTATGAATTTGGTGAACGATGGATATTTTGTGTGATGAATTTATAAATTTGGTTGGATGGATATTTTTAGTGACATGAATTTATGATTTTGGTTCTAGATGGATATTTTTAGTGACATGGATTTATGAATTTGGTGGAATTTATTAACTTATAATGAATAATATATAATAGTATATATTTTATGACTATCTACTAGATCATGATTTCTCCTATTGAAAAATTGTAATATATATGTGTGTGTGTGTGTGTGTTAGACATAAAATGAGCTTTTGTGAATGTTTCAAGTTTATTGTTTAATATGTACGTGCATGTATTAAAAATTTGCATATAGTTCTTAAATTTTGAAATTTGTATGTATGTACATAGTTTAGTTTAATGATCTGTACACATGCAAATTATGCATCATATTTTTTATTTTAAATGTATGTACATGTTAAATTTTGAATTTTGTATGGATATGCTCAAGTTCAATCAATGTATATATATGTGTATTTCAATTAAATATATGATCTTAATATATATGTTGCTCATCCTATTTCAATTAAACATATGATCTTAATATATGTATGCACATCCTATTTTGTATGATTTAATGCAAGTGCACATGTATATCTCATATCATGGATGATTTTAACATTGATGATATCATCAATCCACCACCTCAGCCACAACCACATCCACGTCCCCCTACCCCTCCACCTCCACCTCCACCTAATATGCCACATCCAACACCTATCACATCTGACGAGGCTCGCTTGTGAGCATGTATAAATGATCAAGTTGCATCCTTACAAAATAAAATCAATGCTATGCAGAGTTAAGCATTGATTCCACCACATGTGAGACGTTTTGCATTTGCGATGCAAAATGTTGTTGATGCCATCAGGATGATCGATTTTGATCTTGATAGGAATTGATGGGAGGGAGAACAAATGAGACAATTTTATTCTGACGGTCTCTCTTACAAACAAATATTAGACCTTAAAATAACGAAATCCCATCTAGCCCCCTACTTTCTTGACCCTGTTACTCGACAACCCATTCCACCCAACAAATCTAGAATATACATGAGGTCATGTATACATCCGTACATGAGTGCACATTTTTGGGATCGATGGTATATGGTTTTTGATAGTCCCTCGCATGCTAATTGGGAGTGCCCATTGTATTTTTTGAGAAAACTGTATGTAGAGTTTGTTCTAAGGAAAAATCCCAATTATTTTGATTTTAGATCATTTCAGGATGTTGGTGGTGACATGCCACAATAGAGGTTAGGGGCAAGGGTTGATCCCCAATGCCCCATGCATGCACAACCCCTTGTTGTTGCTTTTGGTCCTCCCATTCCCAGACCTGTACATCATCGAGCTCTATTCTCAACATTAGGTTCCCTTAGTACACTCACAGGAGACCTTGATCAACATGCTTCTATGATAGCGGGTGGGGAGCATAGAGACAATGATGATGGAGGAGGTTTTTTATGGAGCTGGTCCGAGTACCGCTCTAGGAGTGTTGAGGCCCATCCCCCATATATGTACTAGTTGTCATCAAGTATGCTATGGACCTGATCAGGCCACACTTAGTTAAGGTGGACGGGGAGATTCTACTGGTTCATCTAGTCACATTAGTTCATTTGTAGAGTTTCTTACAGTAGACCATCACCCTGAGGACACTGCGACATAGGTATAAATATGCATCTATGTAAGTTCATTTTATAAGAATTTTGATGGATGTCTATATCAAAGAAAAGTTTGCAATACATTTTAACAATCAAATTGTTTGGTGTACAGATGACACCAATGATGGGGCAATCATCTGTTCCATGAGTACATGCATTGACATCGGTCATACTCGGCAACCCTTATGGGGTATTTTGATTTCAATTTTTAAAATTATATATAAAATCATAAATTTAACTCGAGTTTTAAATTTATAATTGAATCACATATATGTTTGAAATATTTATGTTGGTTTAAGAGAGTCAATTGACATCCACGTCGATTCCTCCTGAGGGATTTTCAACCACTCCTCCACTATCAGGCATCATAGATCAGGGGCAGGTACATTCATATTGTAAATTTGTTTAAAGTTTACATTAGTATAGTTACAATTTTATGAATTTTGAATTCACTAGATATATGAAATACATGCATGTACACTTGTACATATTATAAGCATTAAATGTCTATGTACATGTATGTCTAGGTTGATACCACAATTAGAATGGGCATCGTGAAAAAATTTGATGTTGCAGCTACTTGTGAGGCCATTGATTTCTAGGTTGTTTACAAAACTTTCTACAAAAAATGTGAAAACTTGAATATATATATATTAACCTAATTCAATTGTACATGCTTTAATTTTGATCTTGTAGGACTTTGTTAGTGCAAATTTCAGCCCTAACCCAGACATAGTTACACCACCAGGAGGACATGCAAAGTAGGCTCCAGATCAAATGGTAATTTAAATTTTTTATTATATTTAAAGTAAATTATAAATTACATATTCTGAATATAACTTAAATTTTAAATTTTAAATTGAATATATACATAATATGAGATTTGTTATATATTCTTTTTCTTTTATAGCATGAGACACATCTTGTAGTTGAGCATGTACAGACAGGTCCTGGAGAAGAGCCTAGTGCACAACCTTAGAATACGGTACAATTAAATTATGATAAATTATAAATTAAATTGAATTAAAAAAAATTAATTGTAGAGTTGTACATCTAATTTCAAATTTCTTTGTCTTGTTTATGTAGATTGATTTAGAGAATTTAGAGGTTGCTTCAAGTGCACTAGAGCATCCGGACATAGATATGACAGTAATTTAATTTTATGATGGATTATAAACTAAATTATCATTAAATCATTTTTATTTGTCTTACATCTAATTTCATCTTTCTCTTATACAGAGTGTTTCAGGTCATCCGCATAGTCTGCATGGTGTGAAAAGGTCTCTTGATTATAGAGACAATACATGACCTAGAAACATGTGATTTTATTGTTATATTTGTTTATTTCATGGACTATATTTTTGGTTTCTCATGTACTCTGTTAGACTTTATATTTCATGGCTCAAGTACTTAGTTGGACTTTAGTTCATGGGTTTTACTCTGGACTTTATTTCATGCACTTAATATATTGGTTTCATGCACTTAATATGTTACATAAATTATGGACTTTATTATTGTTTGAAATTTTATTTTACACATGTACATTTATGCATTTTATGTTCATAGTCAAGACATTAATATAGGACATCAATGTGAAATTTAGTGATCTCATACATGATATTAACATAGGACATTTTAATATTTATACTTTACAAATTTAGTGATCTCATACATGATATACATGATATGTACATTCAATAATTAGCAATAATTACTCAATGAACTTATTCAATTCATGTCAATCAATAATTAGTCAATAAATGATAATTTACAAACAAAAGCAATCTATTTATATACTAGAAAGGATAAAATTTTAAGAAATAAACAATACCATAGAAGATTAGAGAATAAAAGCATTAATAAATTCTATAAATAATAACATCTAACACTAATTTATAAGTTGTCAAAACTAATAATGACATCCCATACTAATTTATAAGCTATCAAAACAAATAATAGCATCCAATACTAATTTATAAGCCATCAAAACAAATAATGGCATCGAATACTAATCTATAAGCTATCAAAACAAATAATAACATCCAACACTAATTATATGTTGTCTTAAGGAGTCGTAATACAATGTCTTAAGGGGATCAAAGAAGAGTATAATTGAGTATAAATATTAAGTGATATTAACAAGTATTATAAGTTTTAGGGTGAATCATCATAACACGTCTTAAGGGGATGTCTTAAGGGGTCTTAAGGGGATGTCTAAAGGGGTCATAATAGAACGTCTTAAGGGGATGTCTTAAGGGGTCATAATACAATGTCTAAAGGGGTCTTAAGGGGATGTCTTAAGGGGTCATAATAGAATTTATTAAGGGGATGTATTAAGGGGTCATAATACAACATCTTAAGGATATAATTGATTTAACAATAATGTATGCATGATATTTAGTGATTATACAATTAGACATAAAGTTTCAAAGTAGGAAAACATGCACATTTAACAAACATAATTTATAGAATATTGATTTGATACATAGAAGAACATAGAGTATGTTTAATTTTGTAAGTATGTATGTACATATATGTCATCTCAAAATAATGTTTACAAAATTTGGATATGTCATCTCAAGAACATCTCAAACTCGTGCCTAGAATGTAGTAGGTTTTCACACCACCTGATATCAAAAAGGTGAAAGCAATATCATTGAAATCATCAAAACATACATATTTTAATTTATATAAAACTATCCATATGTACAGAACTCAAGTACCTGCATTTAAAAGTATCCCACACATGTTTGTAGGTTGAATCCAGGCATCCTCTCCTTTTTGTTTTAAAGTACGAGATCAATGCAATGATGGCTTAAGGATACAAAAAATGACAATAAATTAATTTTAACTATTAATGTACAAGCAATATCAATATGTAATCAAAACATGTATTTAAATATAATTTAACTAATAATTACCTATTTTTACCAAGTATTCCATGTTGTCTAGGTTGAATCTGCATGGACTAGATCCTTTTTGTAATTATGCCTTAAGGATGTATAAAAGGAAAATTTAAATCAATTTCAACTAATAACACACTTGACCAATGTTGAAACATGTATTTAATGTATTTAAAAGGATAAAATAAAACTAAAACTATATTTACCTGTATTTACTTATTCCATTGTACCATCTACATCCTCTCTTTTTTGCAATGTATCTATGACTGCCTCATGCTCTTCCATAGAAATTGACCATAGCACTTTTTTTGAAGGTCTTCCACGATACCGCTCTAGTTTTATATTTGTTGCCACCACCAAATGTAAATAATGTATAATCTTTTTATGTGTTTCATAGTCTTCGAATGCAGGTAGACCATTCTTTCTTCTTAGGTATTTTTGTAGCCAAGTGCCAACAACCACCACTGATCCTATTAGAAAACATGTTCAAAAACCATCATCAAATAAGTTCTCAAAATTTTCTTAAGGGGATAAAAGACTTGTTTTAAAAAATTGCTCAAGGGGATCTAAAACTTGTTATCAAAAATTGCTTAAGGGGGTGTCTTAAGGGGATCATCGTACCTATTCAATAATGAAAGCCATCATCATCTCCTCGAGGTGTTATTAACTTATGTTTAGTTTCCACACAACGAGCCAACCAATATTTTGTTTTGTCTTCATCCCCCTCAGGTGCAATAACAACATTCACATGTCTTGCCAACAAAATTTGATTTAATAACTTGTGCATATCCATATAAATAATTTAGTATTACAAAATAACTTAATAAAGTGAATTAAAATGAATTAAAATTACCTTCTTGTACAAGGTCTGAAACACGATCATAATCTATAGATGCAAACACTTGATCATTTTCTTCAATAGTTCTTTCATATTGATCATGTGCTTCTGCAGGTGTCAACGATATTTGCTCCCACTATTCAACCCATTTTGTATTTTCACATGCTTCCCAATCTCCTGAGATACAAAACTAGAAAAAACATGCAAGCTCCCTTGTCCAAATAGTCCATGTGCTTGCTGTCACACTCCTAAATGAATGTCATTTAGTAGATCCACTAATTGTCTCACAATCAACTCTAGGTACAATGTTCTCTTCTTCCACCAACCAAAAGAATCGATGAACTGTAGAGTAATCACTCAAACTAGGTGCAAATAATCTTCTATTACACCAATCCACAATCTCACATGCATCTTTAAATTTTACTGAATCCTCAAATTTTAATTGTTCTCTAGCAAGAATTTTTTTGACACATGCACCAACTCCATCATGTTCTCCTTTACCATGCCCGACTTAAAAAAAATCCATATATGCTAGACATTAAGTTCCTTGTGAACCCTACTTAACCAATAGAACATTTGATCATTCTTGAACAACCACGTACAATTATCTGACCATATGAGGTGTTATTTCATCTGGATTCCTCTTTCTTTTAAATTTCTATAAAATATACTAAAACAGTATTGAACAAACTCTAACAACTGTAATCAATTGTCACTCAAATTAAAATGATACTCCCTCAAAACTTTTCTATCATCCTCAGTGCTATCATCTACATGTCTATAAACAATATGGACAAATATAGCTACTTGCATTGAATTATAATATTGAGATTGAATTTCCTCTTGCGGAGTGAGTATAATTCTCTGCAAAATCAACCACTGAAAGTATAGTACTAATTGGAAATGTGTTTCTACATGCGCGAAATTGGCCATCAAACCATCAAGCATGTTCAAAGTGCATGACATATTTTGGTACAATTTTATTCTTAAATTCACACATGAATGCATGCACACTAACTTTATCCGTAACTAAATGACAACACTTTCCTATTTTTCCATCTTTTAAAGAATAATGAACATTCTTAAATCTTTTGACATCTACTAATTGTTGTCCAAAATCATGATCAACACTTTCATGCAAACAAATTCTTAAAAATGAAAGATTTCCACAGTTAATGCATTGTCCAGAAATACAAGAACTTAAATAAAATAATTTATCATTAGATTTTTCACAAAACAAACCTGAAATAAACTCTCTTATTGCTTCAAGTGGCATATCAATACCGCACTCTTGTATAATCATGTTAGTATGCAAGGTACAATGTATATATCGAAAAACATCATAAAAATAACGAAATTGAACATGTATTTTACAAAAACAAGATATTCGTTGCTTATTAATTTTTACATACCAGGGTTTACATTTTTTAAAAGACCTTTGACTTATTTTAATATTACTAGGTAACATTGAATTGCTACAAAACTTTCTATAAAATTCAGTTTGTGTTGTATTTAATAGGTGTTTTGGGTGAGGATGGTGAACTTTGGACCCCACCCTTAATTTTAAAACATCTCTAGCATTAGATGAAACCCTAGTATTATCATGCCAATATTTTTTGATCAAAGATTTAATTTCAACATTCAATTTCATATCAAACCTCGGTAGTCGTCCATTGAAACTCCAACATTGATTGATAGGATCATTTTCTATACTTTCTCTTCTTCACCGCTCTTAGCAATGTTTAGGATGTATTTTTAAAACTTCACTAATATTGCTTACCATTCTTTTATTCAAAGTTGCTTTATTAACTATAGCAGTTGTTATAGCTCTTCTTGTTGCGTTTTTATCTTTAGATCGACTATTTTTCCCAATAGATTGAATGGCACTAGCAATAGTAGACATAACATGTTTTAATGATTGATCTTTTCTTTTTGGTTTAACATAAAAGCCTAACTTTTTCATTACTTTCCTCATTTTTTGCATTCTCATCAATTGCATCATTAGTTGACATTGAAATGCAAATTTTTTACAATAAAAGAATTTGGTGTATAATCTATTCGCATGTGTTCTTATTTTCCTCCAATAAATTTGACCAAGAAGATTATCGAAAACACCACTTCCAATTTTAAAAAAAGTATTTTCATGTAGCACCCCTCCATTTTTGGCTCTTTTGATCGAACAGTATTCTTTGTTATGTTTTGTTTCTATTAATACTTTGACTATGGTACTTGGTTACTATTTGATCACTAACTGTAAAGCAATGCGAATGTTATATTTTGATGTGATGGTAGTTTACTTTGATGATATCATTATGGCATGCTTTGAATTAGCTTAGCATATATTTGAATTAATGATGCTTTATGTTTTTGAGTATATTATTGATGTTAGATTCGTTAGTTAGTAATACTGTATTGGTGAAGGGGATGAGATTGTACCACTCGCTTGCGAGCGGCCTACGATTATGAGATTTCCTCTTCACAGTGTGTTTTATTATATTATATATATGCATGTTCGATATACTCTTTGTTCGCAGGTTGATAGGTACAGGACATCGACTCCACCTGGTTTCACAGGTTTGAGCATGTCCATTGGCCAATGGTATTCAATTGGGAGATAGTAGCTAGGTTATTTGTGCCAAGTTATCACCCTATTCATAGTGTGTCATCGGGTTTAGTCGGGTTAAGTTGCTTCTTTGTTGTTCATCTCTCCTTGATTTATTTAATTGCAAGTTGGAAAAGGTAAATAAATGGCTTTATGTATTTAAGTTGTTTATTAAATAAATCTAGTTATAATGTTAGAAATGTTATTTAATTTATTAATTAATTTAATTTGATTAATAAAATAATCTAATCTTGGATTAGATTTATTTTATTGATTAATTAAATTAATTGTGTTGAAATGAATTAAGTTATTCATTTTGGAATTAAAAGTGTTAAATTCTTTTAAAAAGAAAATTTTAAAAGTTTAAATGCATTTTGAAAAGAAATTATTAAAAGATTTAAATTCATTTTGAAATAGAAATTTTTGGAAAAAGTAATAGTCATGTTGAAAATAAATTTGATTTTAAATTTAAAATAAAATAAAAATATCCTCAAAATGGATAGAGGGGAAATAACTATGGTGGTTGTGGGATATTTTGGGGAAAGTTGACTAAATTTGGGGAGATATTTCATTTTGGAAAAAAATATTGTTGTTAAAAAGAAATGAAGTTTTTCTTGTTTTGGATATGCATTATTCGATTTGGGTGAAGACTTTGGAAGAGCTTTGGAAAAAATTATCTTACAGGGAAGCTCAACTTTTCTTCTTCAAGCTTCAGATCATAGGTTCTTCCTTGTTTTATTGTTTTGAAAACTTGCTTGGAAACAATTTGAAAACCCTCTTGAACACATGAAAAAAATTAGATTCTTGTGGAAAATACAAACTCTTCAATAGAAATTGAAATTAAGAAATTAGTTTTTTTTTTAAGATTTAACAATAGAAATTATTTTGTGTTTAGATTTAGAAATTATTCAGAAATTAGAAATCAAGAAATTAGTTTTGAAAATTTCTGTAGAAAAAAATTTGTACAATTTGAATGTCAACTGAAAATTTTGTATATATATATATATACTTATGTTTTTATATATATACAAATTTTGTATGTGTTTATTTGGGAAATTTTTCCCTATTTGAAAGAAAAAAATTTGTCAATTTTTTTTTTTGTGATTTCTGGAGGTTACCAGAGAACAAAAAATTTGTTTTCTTTTGTTGGTTTATTTTTTTTTAAATATATATATATAAAATTATTTTTATAGAGTGTGGGGGGAAGGGAGGGGGAGGGAGAGGCAGCCATGGCTGCCACAGCCACGCCCCCAATGGAGGGCTCTATTGTGGCAAGCTCCCCACATTGTGTGTGGGGGAAGCGCTGCCATAGGCAATGCCGCCTCCACTAAGGGAGGTTGGGCTGCGTCCCCTCCTTTTTGGGGGGTTGCTTTTTAATTTTTTTTTTTATTATTATTTATATATATATATATAATATATATATATAATTATATATTATGTTTTTATATATATATAATATATGCATTATATATAATATTAGTATACTATATATATAATGTATATATTATGTATCTTTAAATATTTGGTTTTAATTAAATTTTGGAAAATAATTATGAATGGAAATTTAAATAGTTATTTTTTAAAATATATGTTTAAAATATAATTATATATTCAGTAAATATATAGTTACATATACATGTTTAAATTATGTTTAATTATAGTTTTTATATAATGATTTTATTATTGATGCAAAAATTAATTTCATAAGAGAATGATGTTATTAGGAAATTGATTTTAACATTCATTATAATCGGGGAAGTTAAAATAAACAGTTAGTTTAAGCTTCTTATTACAAATGATGTTAATTATTTTAATTGGTTACATGTGTTGTGGCAGTGCTTTGCTTGGATTTAGGAAATCCTAAGTAGATTAATAAATTGTCAAAATTGTCCTTTCATTATGTGATTTCTCTCATTCTTGATGTTGGGAAAAGGGAATTAATTGTTTATGTTAAGTCTTCCAGATGGGGTCTTCATTTAATTATGTGGGTTGTTGTAATGTGTTAGTCAACATTTGAATTGCCTTGGGTAGTGTGTCTTAATGGATCCAGTTAGATACCCAGTTATCACGAATGGGATGTGTTGACCTTATGTCGTGGATAGGGAGTTATTATCCTTAGGTCGCACTTGTGTACCCTTGGGTTGTGGAGTTATTCCACGTGTTGTCTTAGAGGAGTGGCTTGCAATGAGGGCCGACAGACAAAGTGATGTCAGGGTAACTCATTGTAAGTTAGTAATCTAGTGATAACGTAAATAAAATTATTAAAGGTTTAGGTAGTATTAAACACTTAATAAGATTAATTTTTCCTCGCTCATAGACGCAAGGGCTTGTATAGACTTGGGATGGGACGAGAAGGCTTGGAATGGAAAGATTGTTATCTTGTCTTTACGAGAGATAATTGATTCTACATTGGTTTGCATGAGGGGCCGAGAGTCGTTAGAGGTTTCCAGGGGATCCTGAGATGGGGGCCGGGACCTAGGAAGACTTACTAGGATATCCCATGTAACATTGTGATGACACTTCTCCTAAGTCAGTAGTATGTTTGTATCAGTGATGCAATTGATTATTTAACTCTGGAAGCATTGTAACCATTGTGTTAAGTGATGTTGTATTTGTTTTTGATTCAGTTCAGTTATGTTTTATCCTGTGTCTAGAGGTAGATGGTCTTGTCTAGGAATCCTTGTTACTATCTCCTAGCACTGGGGGTGAGCCTTCGGGTATCACATGGTTGGGTGGAATGTGCACCTTACTCCATTGGGTCTTCTTCTTGTTCGTGTGGATGATATTTCCAGTTGGAGAGCTTGTCATTTCAGTTGAAACTTGTAATTTATTACCCCTCATTTGTTATCAAGGTGGAAGATGTATTATGTAACCATGCTTCTTGGATTTACCTCATTTGAGGAATGAGAGTTGTAATCTTATTGTTAAATGATTGCTATTTGAAATCATGTGGTATCTCTTACGCTTGATGTAATTTATCATGTATGGAATGTATGTGTTCATAATTCTTTAAGTAATTAAATGTTATGGTTGCAATTAATGTTTCTTGTTTAAGTTTTAAAGTAATCTCAATCTCGTAATCTTAGAGGTTGTTTGCAATGGGTAGTGAACTTGCATGTTATTTGTACTTAAAAAAAAAAATAGTATGTTTGAGTAGTTAATTGCAACTTCCTCTAGGGTTGCGTGGTAGGGCATTACACATGGTATCAAAGCCTGGGTTTAAACACTAGGTACTCTGGGATTATGATGAACCCATTAAGCTTTTAGTTGTGTAGGTTTTAAGTTGTGTACCTTTCCTAATACCTTGATGTGTCTATGTAGGATTATGCCTCCCAGATGCGTAAGAGGTAGAGGGCATGGATGTGGCCATGTAGGCGATCGCGATGGGAGTCAGCATGAATCTCCTCCTCATGTTCCACTTACTCTAGATGAGGAAGAACATCAGGCATCACAGAATGTTCCAGGGGTAGTGATCAACAACAAAATCCTCTAGGGATTGAGGTTGCGTATAGAGCACTTGAGGAGGCATCGGGGCTCCTTGGTCAGAGGTAGGCCGTGGTTCAGGGTAATCTTAGTGAGAGGGAAGTTCCACCTCAGTCAAAGATGCATATGAGAGATCTACTCAGGGCATGTCCACCACTATATGATGGAGTAGGCACTAGGTTAGAGGCTGAGACATGGCTTATAGACCTTGATAGGTGCTTTGTGATGCATCCTTACGATAACAATACCAAAGCGTGGTGTGCTATCATTCATCTGCAAGGGTTCACATCCACATGGTGGAGGCTAGAGGAGCAAAAGCTCCACATTGATATCAACTCAGTATCTTGGGAGTTTTTTTAGAGCGGTTCAGAGCTCGTTTCCTATTCGAGCACTGGCGTCAGCATCAAGGCAATGAGTTTCATGCTTTACATCAATTGGCCTTGTCAATTAAGTAGTATGAGCAATGCTTCTATGAGCTCAAACAATATGCAGGGATAGGAGACAATGAGCGGATGTTGGTTCACCATTTTTTCAAGGGCTTAAATTCCTATCTTAGCAGAGGTGTGAGGGTTTCCAAACCCAAAACCATGGAGGCAGTAGTGGAGAAAGCATGTCTAGTAGAGGAGAATCTGGCTTTGGCACTAGGAGGCCACATGGGTGTTCAGATAGGCAGCAGTTTAGCAGCAGGGTTTAGTGCTAGAGGAGGTCAGCCTCAGGGAGGTGCACCTTACAGGGCTTAGCAAGGACCTTCGCAGAGTGGTCAGCAGTAGCAGGTTTCTCAGGGGAAATGTAAAGGTTTCCAACAGAGGCAGGGGGGCAGGAACTGGAGGTGTATGAAATGCTTCAGCTTTGATCAACCAGGGCAGAGTTCTCAGTCCACTTTTAAGGGTAGTGCACACTGGTCTAGTGCAACACCTAGAGGAAGGAGCTATGGCAGAGGTACTGGGTGTTTCACATGTGGCCAACAGGGTCATATATCTAGAATGTGTCCCAACAGGGGCACATCTGGGATTTCTCAGGGACCAGTGGCATTTGAGCCAACAGTTGGAGATATCGGTTGAGGGCATCGTGTTTTTGCAGTGGTTAATAACTACCAGGAAAAGCATTAGGGTACTATCATTGAGACATATGGTATGTTGTTGGGTAACCCAGTTACCATTTTGCTTGATTCTAGAGCATTAGACTCCATTTCTTCTTTTGTCATGACGCGATGCAGACTAGGTGTGGTAAGGCAAGTCGATAGGTGGCAGGTTGAGTTAGCCTCAAGTGCGAGAGTTGCATCATATTCCCTTGTACCAGATTGTAGGTTGGAGGTTGGACCTCTCCATACTACATTGGACCTCTAAGTTATTCCATTGGGTTCTTATGACATTGTCATAGGGATGGATTGGTTAGAGGCGCATAGTGTGGTCATAGATTTTTGACATAAGTCGATTCAATGCATTGAGGTATTTTGCATAGAAGTAGAGATAGTGGGAGTTCAGAGGCTGATTTCCTTGAGAGTCATCTCAGCTATGCAGTTGAGAAGGTGTGTGCGTCAGGGTTGCCAGTTATTCGCTGTTATAGTGAATGATTTGGATTTAGGAGGTAGAGAAGAGAAAGTCTCTCTTGATAGTCACCCCATTCTTCAGGAGTATTTTGTTGTCTTTCCAAATGAGATTCTAGGGATGCCACCTCAGAGGGATATAGACTTCAAGATAGACCTTGTACCTAGATTGGAATCCATTTCACAAGCTCCTTATCGTATGACCACCCAGGAGCTGAAAGAGCTTCGCTTGCAGCTTGAGTTGTTAGAGAAGGGTTTTATTTCCCCTAGTGTTTCTTCATAGGGAGCACTAGTTATCTTCGTGAAGAAGGATGGTTCACTTTAGTTATGTATTGATTACTAATAGTTGAACAAAGTGACCATCAGGAATCAATATCCACTTCCTAGGATTGATGATCTATTCGATCAAATCAAGGGTGCCATGATCTTTTAAAATATTGATCTTAAGTCAGGATATCATCAGCTTCCTATCTTTGAATCAAACATCCATAAGATAGCATTTCGAATGCGGTATGGTCACTGAGTTCACAATAGTATCGTTTAGGTTGACGAATGCACCCTCTATGTTCATGAGTCTGATGAACGAGGTATTTCATACGTACCTAGACAAATTTGTACTTGTGTTCCTTGATGACATTTTGATATACTCTAGGACAATGGAAGAGCATGGGGAAAATTTGTGGCAGGTATTACAGTGCTTATGGGATAATCAACTTTATGCTAACCTGTCAAAGTGTGAATTCTTCAAGACTGAGGTCTAGTACCTTGGTAATGTGATCTCAGGGGAAGGTACTTCAGTGGATCCTGCAAAGATCCAAGTGATCTCAGATTGGCCTGTGCCCACGAATGTGGTAGAGATACGTAGCTTTATGGGGCTAGTAGGTTATTACAGGTGTTTCGTGCATGGTTTTTTGAGAATAGGGTATCCTATCACCTCCCTTCAGTGGAGAGGGAAGAGGTTTGAGTGGTCAGAGAAGTGCAAGACAACATTTCAGAATCTTAAGGAGAAGTTGACTAGTGCACCAATACTTGCGATACCTGATCCAACTGGGGACTTTGAAGTTTGTACAAATGCGTCCTTGGAGGGATTAGGTGCAATGTTGATGCAAGAGGGTCGTGTCATTGCATACAAGTCACAAAAGCTCAAGGATCATGAGTTGAACTATCCCACACATGATCTTGAGTTGGCGGCAGTTGTTCATGCATTGATGAGATGGAGGCATTTCCTTCTTGGCCATAGGTTTGAGTTGCATAGTGATCACAAAAGCCTTTAGTATATCTTCACGCAGCCCAACCTTAATGCTAGGCAGAGGCGTTGAATGAAGTTTCTCTGTGAATATGACTTCGAAGTGAAGTATATCTAGGGAAAGGAGAATGTCGTAGTAGATGCAATCAATAGGAGGAGACATGAGATATCTGAGTTGACTCTTGTTGTAGATTTGCAGAGTTAGATTCTTTCTACCCTTCTAGCAGATAGTTGGTATCAGGAGGTTAGGATAGAGATTGAGGTAGGCAGACCCCTTGAGGGCAGGTATTTAGGATATTCTCTAGATTCAAATGAGATATTGAGGCACATGGGACGCATATACGTTCCTTCATCAGGTGATCTTCGCACCTTGGTCATGACTGAAGCACATCATGCACCTTATTTAGCCCATCCAGGGGTGAAAAAGATGTATGTAGATCTGTGTCAGTTGTATTTCTGGCCAAGGATGAAGCGTGATACTGTGGATTATGTGTCGCGATGTCTTGAGTGTTAGTGGGTGAAGGCTGAACACTAGCATCCAGCAGGGCTTTTGCAACCACATTTAGTACTAGAGTGGAAGTGGAATATAATCTCATTGGATTTCATTGTTGGTTTACCCAACTCTTCGAAATGACATGATGTGATTATGGTGATAGTTGATAGGTTGACCAAGGTGGCACACTTCTCACCTATTCGCTCTTCCTATACTGCATCGTCTATAGCTAGAGTGTTCATGGAGGACATAGTGAGGTTACATGGTATTCTATTTCAGATTATTTCTAACAGGGATCCAGTGTTCACCTCAGCTCTTTGGACTTCATTAGAGCATGCGATGGGGACATAGTTGAACTTCAATTTAGCTTACCACCTAGAGACAGATGGATAGACTGAGAGGGTCAATTAGATCCTTGAGGACATGTTACGTATGTATGTGATGGACCAGTAGATGTGATGGGAAGATTATCTCTATTGGGTAGAGTTCTCTTATAATAACGGATTCCAGAGTTCTATCGACATACCTCCATTCCAGGAATTGTATGAGTGACCATGTCACACTCCCTTGAGTTGGGATTGACTTGAGGAAAGAGTAACTTTGGGTCCTAAGATGTTGCAAGATATGCAGCAACAGGTGGATAGGATTAGAGAGCACTTGGTGGCAACACAAGATAGGTAGAAGAAGTATGCAGATGCGCATAGAGTGGATCGTCAGTTTTCTGTGGGTGATAGAGTCTTCTTGCGGGTGCATCCGTGAAAGAGTCCAATCCATTATGGGAAGGGCTCTAAGTTGGCGCTTCACTTTGTCGGACCCTTCGAGATACTTGAGAAGATTGGTCCAGTTGCTTACCGTCTTGCTTTACCGCCTAGTCTCTCATGTATTCATGATGTTTTTCATGTTTCAGTTATTCGGTTGTACCATCCAGACATTTCTCATGTACTTGATTGGAATGCATTACAGGTAGAGGACGGGCAGCTGGCTTTGGAGCCCGTGGTCGTAATGGAGTGCAGAACTCTCGCTCTTTGAGGGTGAGATATTGATCAGGTTAAGGTTCAGTGGGATCCTAGGGATGATACGTCATCCACTTGGGAAGATGCAGCTAGAATGAGGGGGCTCTATCCCTATTTGTTCACAAGCTTCTAGGAGTAAGCTTGACCTTAGGGGGGGAAGATGTAGCACCCCTCCATTTTTGGCTCTTTTGATCGGACAGTGTTCTTCTTTGTTATGTTTTATTTCTGTTAATACTTTGACTATGTTACTTGGTTACTATTTGATCACTAACTGTAAAGCGATGTGAATGTTATATTTTGATGTGATGGTAGTTTACTCTGATGTTATCATTATGGAATGCTTTGAATTAGCTTAGAAAATATTTGAATTAATGATGCTTTATGCTTTTGAGTATATTATTGATGTTAGATTCATCAGTTAGTAATACTATATTGGTGAAGGGGACAAGATTGTACCACTCACTTACGAGTTCCCTATGATTATGAGATTTCATCTTCATGGTGTGTTTTATTATATTATATATATGCATGTTCAATATACTCTTTGTTCGCAGGTTGACAGGTACAGGACATTGACTCCACCTGGTTTCACAGGTTTGAGCATGTCCATTGGCCAATGGTATTCAATTGGGAGATAGTAGCTAGGTTTTTCATGCCAAGTCATCACCCTAGTCATAGTGTGTCATCAGGTTTAGTTGGGTTAAGTTGCTTCTTTGTTGTTCATCTCTCCTTGATTTATTTAATTGTAAGTTGGAAAAGGTAAATAAATGGCTTTATGTATTTAAGTTATTTATTAAATAAATCTAGTTATAATGTTAGAAATGTTATTTAATTTATTAATTAATTTAATTTAATTAATAAAATAATCTAATCTTGGATTAGATTTATTTTATTGATTAATTAAATTAATTGTGTTGAAATGAACTAAGTTATCCATTTTGGAATTAAAAGTGTTAAATTCTTTTGAAAAGAAAATTTTAAAATTTTAAATGTTTTTTGAAAAGAAATTATTAAAAGCTTTAAATTCATTTTGAAATAGAATTTTTTTAAAAAAAAGTAATAAATTCATGTTGAAAAGAAATTTGATTTTAAATTAATATATATATATATATATATATATATATATATATATATATATATATATATATATATATATATATATATATATATATATATATATATATATCCTCAAAATGGATAGAGGGGAAATAACTATGGTGGTTGTGGGATATTTTGGAGAAAGTTGACTAAATTTGGGGAGATATTTCATTTTGGAAAAAAATATTGTTGTTAAAAAGAAATGAAGTTTTTCTTGTTTTGGATATGCATTATTCGATTTGGGTGAAGACTTTGGAAGAGCTTTGGAAAAAATTATCTTGCAAGGAAGCTCAACTTTTCTTCTTCAAGCTTCAGATCACAGATTCTTCCTTGTTTTATTGTTTTGATAACTTGCTTGGAAACAATTTGAAAACCCTGTTGAACACATGGAAAATTTTAGATTCTTATGGAAAATACAAACTCTTCAACAGAAATTGAAATTAAGAAATTAGTTTTTTTTTAAGATTTAACAATAGAAATTATTCTGTGTTTAAGTTTAGAAATTATTCAGAAATTAGAAATCAAGAAATTAGTTTTGAAAATTTATGTAGAATTTTTTTTGTACAATTTGAATGTCAACTGAAAATTTTGTATATATATATACTTATGTTTTTATATATATACAAATTTTATATGTGTTTATTTGGGAAATTTTTCCCTGTTTGAAAGAAAATTTTCTATCAAAAAAAAATTTGTGGTTTCTAGAGGTTACCAGAAAATAGATATATATATATAGAGTGTGTGGGGCAGGGGAGGCAGACATGGCTGCCACAACCACGCCCCCAGTGGAGGGCGCTGATGTGGCTGTGCTCCCCACACTAAGGCTGGGCGCAGCCTATGCCTGCGTCCCCTCCTTTTTGGGGTTTTTCTTTTTAATTTATTATTATTACAAATGATGTTAATTATTTTAATTGGTTATGTGTGTTATGTCAGTGCTTTGCTTGGATTTAGGAAATCCTAAGTAGATTAATAAATTGTCAAAATTGTCCTTTCATTATGTGATTTCTCTCATTCTGGATGTTGGGAAAAGGGAATTAATTGTTTATGTTAAGTCTTCCAGATGGGGTCTTCATTTAATTATGTGGGTTGTTGTAATGTGTTAGTCAACCTTTGAATTGCCTTGGGTAGTGCATCTTAATGGATCTAGTTAGATACCCGGTTATCACGAATGGGATGTGTTGATCTTATGTCATGGATAGGAAGTTATTATCCTTAGGTCGCACTTTTGTACCTTTGGGTTGTGGAGTTATTCCACATGTTGTCTTAGAGGAGTGGCTTGCAATGAGGGCCGACACACAAAGTGGTGTCAGGATAACTCATTGTAAGTTAGTAATCTAGTGATAATGCAAATAAACTTATTAGAGGTTTAGGTAGTATCAAACACTTAATAAGATTGATTTTTCCTCGCTCATGGATGCAAGGGCTTGTATAGACTTGGGATGGGATGAGAAGGAATGGAATGGAAAGATCGTTATCTCATCTTTACGAGAGATAACTAATTCCGCATTGGTTTGCATTAGGGGTCAGGAGTCGTTAGAGGTTTCCAGGATATCCCGAGATGGAGGCCGAGACCTAGGAAGACTTACCAGGATATCCCATGTAACATTGTTATGACACTTCTCCTAAGTCGGCAGTATGTTTTTATCAATGATGCAATTGATTATTTAACTTTGGAAGCATTGTAACCATTGTGTTAAGTGATGTATTTGTATTTGATTCAGTTCAGTTATGTTTTATCCTGTGTCTAGAGGTAGATGGTCTTGTCTAGGAATCCTTGTTACTATCTCCTAGCACGGGGGGTGAGCCTTCGGGTATCACATGGTTGGGTGGAACATGCACTTTACTCTGTTGGGTCTTCTTCTTGTTCATGTGGACGAGATTTTGAGTTGGAGAGCTTGTGGGATCTAGTTTCATTTCAGTTGAAGCTTGTAATTTATTACCCCTCATTTGTTATTGAGGTGGAAGATGTATTATGTAACCATGCTTCTTGGATTTACCTCATTCGGGGAATGAGAGTTGTAAGCTTATTGTTAAATGATTGTTATTTGAAATCATGTGGTATCTCTTACGCTTGATGTAATTTATCATGTATGGAATGTATGTGTTCATAATTCTTCAAGTAATTAAATGTTATGGTTGCAATTAATGTTTCTTATTTGGGTTTTAAAGTAATATCAGTCTCGTAATCTTAGAGGTTGTTGGCAATGGGTAGTGAACTTTCATGTTATTTATACTTTAAAAAAAAAAAAATAGTACGTTTGAGTAGTTAATTGCAACTTCCTCTAGGGTTGTGTAGCGGGGTGTTACATTTCATTAAATTCAACATCGCATTCTATATTTTCATCTTCATTTTCATCTTCATCTTCATTTTCATTTACATTTTCATCTGCAAAACGGTTTTCATTTTCATTTTCATCAAAAATACAAGTTTTGTTTTCATTTTCAAGAAAATGATCATTCTAATTTTCATTTGCAACAAAATATTTTTCTTTTTCATTTTTAACAAATTCTATAAAAGTTTCATCTCACTGAATATCATCAATGTCACCATCATTAAGTCCAACATCTTGTAAAACTTCTACATACAAATTTACCATTTCACTAACATGCGGATTTTAAGACGTACTTGGATTTGTGCATATTGAAACATTCTCCATAGCATTCAAAGAGGGATTTGAAGACATAGTAGGACTTGTTTGTATAATCATATTCTTCTCCAAATTGACTCCTTGCAAATTAGCTTCATCTACAACCATGGTATCCTCAATGTTTTCATCTTCAATAGTTGTGGAATTGGATGCTCCACCATCATTCATTGATTTCATTCCCATTCTTCATTCTCTTTGTCTTTGTCTCTCCTTCTCTCTATTTGCTTCAACTTCTTGAGGATTCAATGACGTCCTTCTCTTATTACGAGCTTTATCTCCCATGATTATAAAATTCTCAAGCACAAATGAATGTTAATAGTGAAATTCTTCAAAATATTCAATCCAAATTCAAAGTTGAATACCTATTAGGACAAAAAATTTCCTCTTGTGTTCCTGCAAACAAGTAGAAAACTAGCACAATTCCACTTTAAAAATTATTTTCTTCATGCCTCCTTTGAAAAATTCAATCCATATTGCAAGTTGAAGACCTTTTGTTCCTCTAAACAAGCACAAAAATAACACAATTCCACTTTAAAAACAGTGTAGATGATGCCTCGTTTGAAAAAATCAACTAAAAATAAAGTTCACCACCTTTAAATACAATAGCACGTGAAAAATCATTTAATTTTACTGCTTTCGACCATACATGTGAAGTTGCAGATTTTATAGTATTTTTTGGCAATAAATTTAAATAAAAGAAATGGGACCCTGTTTATAAAAACCGGGATCTCGTTCTATAATCGGGATCCCATTCCCCGTCATTCAATGTGGGGACCATTGGAAGGGAAACAAGATCTTGTTTCCCTTCCAATGGTCCGAATATTATAAATTAAAGAACAGGATCCCGATTATAAAATGGGATCCCGCTTTTAATAAACGGGATCCCGTTTTATAAAGCATGATCCCATTTTTTAAAATTTGAATTTCTATTAGCTTTGTGGTTAGGTTTTTGCCTAGGATTTTGGTTTAGGAAAAGCATTGGAAATCCGAACCTAGGCCTTCAACCTAGTTTGACCTGCAAGTTGAAGGTCCTAACAATGTCAGAAAAATACCGACTTTGGACATATGGCTGACGACTTTTTTTGCATAATTTTTTGACGAAATTAAAACCCATTTTAGATGAGACAATGCAAATTTTTAATATGCATTTTTTTTACAATTGGATTATTTTTGCTATTTTTCAATTAATTTCTAATAAAATTGATCCATAAACTTTAAATATCAGGGTTTTTTTACTATTTTAATAACTTTTGATCAACATAACATTTTGACAAACGGATTACATGAGAACAAACTTCAGACAATTCTTTTCAATTTAAAAAAAATAAAAAATAAAATGATAAGTTTAGGTCATCTTCTGCATGCCGTACACAACGATTTTTCAAAACGACAAATCTGTCTAATAAAATTTTTATAAAAAAAAATTCAATAAAAAATTACAAAAAAAATCAAGAACAAGCTTTAGTGAGTCATAAAATATTTTCCCAAAAATATTTAGAAAAATACGATAATTTAAGTCAAAATATGGATGTTGTACACGGCATGGTATGGTAAAAAGTGACTTTTAAACAGTGGTTTTTAGAAATTCCTATTGAAACTCAATTTGTACAATCTGGGTATTGAAATAAATTACATATTTGGAAACTAAACTCCGAGCACTACATTTTATGATTAGTGACTTTTTTAAAGATTTCATCTCTAAGTGCTTCAAATTTTAAGGTCAAATGTGTCAAATCCTGAAAATGAGGAAAAACACTTCCACTTTTTGGCCAAAAAGTGGACTCAACTTCTTGCACTCTTTAATTAGATCCTCTAATTTTAGCATCACACTTTAAAAAATAAACACCATATATAACATTATATAATCCAATACAAAATTTTGGAAAAATAGACAAACTTTATTATATTTTTATTCGGTGGATTCTTAATACATCCTTATTTAATACAAAACTTCTTTTATTTTTGTGACTACAATTCCCTATCAAATAAAGGTATTTCTTCAGGTTCTTCTTCACAGTTAGAATATACAAGGAAAAACTTGGAGGGTGGGTGTACTCGCAAGTAGTCTGCCATCACCTCCTTTCCTATTTTTGGTGCATCATGACCAAAATTGAATGGCATATCATGATGTGTGGATGACTTACTCGGCTTAACAGAGGGAAGTAGTTTAATAGAGAGGATAGGTATTGTGATCTTCTTTACTGCCTTAATATGTTCTTTCCTTTCCAATCGATACGCTTAAGAGCGTTGAAAAGGGTTTTAGTGTTAGAAAGCCATGCACACCCTGAGTATTTGATATTCTCCTTGAGTTTTACCTCTGGAGATGATTCCTTTTTTGCCACTAAGCTAGGAAAGTTCTTGGGTATAGATTTTCTTGTAGTTTTCCTTGTTCTTCTTCTTGTCATTCTGGCATAAGAACACTTTCAAACATTAGCTAACTGTTAATGTTTGAGATTATTTTTTCGTAATAAGCTCATAGGTCTATGTGTTGAACCTTGTAGCTCTGATACCATATGTAACATACTCAACTTTCTTAACAAGAATTACTTAATTAATTAACTAAAAATTAATTACCACATGCTAAAAATATGATAGTAATTTTTTAACTTTCATATAACATTCGTTTAACATGATCCATAATAAAATGAATACTACGACTTTGAATTTGTAATGCAATAATTGCAATGTGGAAAATAAGATAATCTCTTTTACAATACATAGATGAATTGTATTTAAAGTAAACAAGTTCAAAATACACAGTGTTATAAAGTCTTTCATATCTAAAAATTTGCATTCGTCTCACAAATATTGGCAAAGTCGTTTGCAAGAGGGATAGCATCACCTGAGTGCTTTACATCCAACCACAAACCGATGCTCCCCCATACACCTTCCATCTAGAAGTACCCATACCCTTCATGAAGAGTATAGAAAAATGAAACCAACAAATACATGTCATCTAAGTTCTCTAGTGTTGTGTCCTACACAACCAACTGACCATACAACTTTAGACAACTTCTAACTAAGTATGACCAATTTGACTGGATTATGCAATCTAGAACACTGTGAACCGACTAATGCAAGCAAATACTTTTGCATTACTTTGGAAAAAAATACTTCCAAAGGAAATGCAGTCATGAGTTCACACACCTCTAACTCAACTTGGAAATGATATTTCACCTAAGGTTTAACACATGGTTGACTTGTTTGACTAATTGTCTAACTTTTCATAAGAATTTAAGATAAAAATGTATAACTTTCTATGGTCGGTAAATGACTAAGGTTGAATGGAAAACATATCCCTGACAATGAACATCCATGTTGAGTAAGTTCACATTATCTCAGATCCTGGCTACTGCCACTTGTTCATAAGTTTTTGCATTTATTTCCAACAGTGAAATACTCTCCTATTTTCATACACAATACTTTTAAAATTCTTTTGCAAGTTATAATATTTTCTAAAAATGGCATTGATTCGAGACACCGTGTCTATCTCATGAGTTCTTTTCAACTCGTAACACAAGTAAGATAAAAAAATTTATTCACTAATATCAAAATAACTTCATAAATTTTCTCATCAATCTTCAGTTTGTCATCTTTTCCCAAAAGGAATTAGAAAGATATTTTTATTTAGGTAAAATTATGTTCATACACATGCATGGTATGGTCGTAAAAAATGTGAATTTTAAAAAGTGTTTTTTATATAATTCCTATTAAAAATTAATTTGTATCATATGAGTATTAGAATAAATTACATATTTGAAAACTAGACTCAAAATACTAAATTTCATACTACTAACTTTTTTTAAGATTCAATGAGTAAGTGCTTCAAATTTTTAGTCCAAGTGTGACAAATTTTGAAGTTAAGGAAAAACACTCACTTTTTGAGATTTTTGTGGACCCAACTTCTTGCATCATCCCCCATAAAAACATGATAAATAGCTAACATGATGCTTGATTGAAATAAATGGTACTATAATGCTGATAATTCTACTCTTGAACTACCTTGGTTGATTTTAGAATCTTAATTTTTCTCAATAAAATTGGTAGGATTAAAATGATAAAAGTGATTTGTATATATATGTAATTCTTCTAATTTCTCAAAAATTAAATGTCAATAGTCAAAAAATAAATTCAAATCTTCAAATAATAAAATACTGACACTGACATATTCAAATTGGAGCCAAAAAGGGTTGGACAAGGGTGTTAGGCACCCTAGTCCAAACCCATCCTTGTTGAGGCCTTAAACATTAGAGGTAAATATTAAATGCTTATTTTCATTCCCATTGTTTTATTTTTTGAAGATATTCATAAAACAAGCAATAAATCCATAATTAGGTCCAAGCACATAGGGGGAGCTAAACCTAGTGTGAAATTGTCAAGGGGGACAATCTTTTGTATGCTACATTTAACCCCCACTTTAGTGAGAGTATGAATTTACGCTCACACTCACACTAAAGTAAGGATAAATCAAGAAGGGTTCAATTATCCAAATATTGAAGAGATAGAACGACATTGAATCTAAGGGATGTGTTAGCCCCCAGATTCAAGATCCTATGGTAAACCAATATGAGGAAAAAGGAACACACAAACATGAAGTACAATGCATCATGACAATCATGAAGAAGAAACACGACATAACATAATGCAAACATAAGAATGAGATGAAAATAAAACACAATACAAACATGATGCAAACATAATAAAAACAGGAGGGGTATGACAATCACGGACTAGCAAGCTCCACATAAATTTTACTAGATCCATACCCAAGGCGTTCATGAATCATAGGATAACAAAGTCTGATATTTTCTAGTTGAGCCATGAACCAAAGCATCATAGGCTAGTGAAGTTTGATATTCACTAGGTGATCTTTTACAAAGTAACAAATGAAAAACACACAAGGGCTAGTGAATTCTGGTATTCACTAGGTGCATTCTCATGTCAACCACACCAAGAATTATAATCCCAATAATTATGATAAGGCACTACAAAAATGATCAATATTCCAAGACAACACATCACCAAGTCCAACATGTGTGAACAAAGTGAAGAACATAATGGAATGCATGCCCCCACCTTAAATAATTGCTAACACCAACTGTGAACAATTGCTTTTAAGGTAGAGTAAAACAACATATGCAAACATGAAAGGAGTCATGAGAGCCTATTGGAAAAGCCTATGTTAATGATATGTTCCCAATAAGACTAACTCATTCCAAGTGGCTTCTCCCCCAAGACAAAGCCACATAAAAAGAAAAAAGATATCAAATAAGGGATCCATAGATATGGGGTTAGTATAGACCATAGATAATATATAATATGATTATGCTAAAAATTGACAACATTCCCTGGATAGTCGTGGAACTATGAACACAAAGGAGGAATGACATATTAAGACAACAAATAAGCTTTTTGTTCAACATGGAAGATACCTAAATGTCTCAATGCCTTGCATCATTCCCAAAAGGAGAATACAAGACAACAACAATGTTCACGACATAAAGAAGAATGGAGATACAAATAGATGAATGTCACGGTAGATTTTATTTATTTATATCCTTGTGTTGAGAACAACAAGGCTCATTCAAAGAAAACTAAAAAATATAAAGACACACCAAACAACACATCATGAGAGATCACATCACATGCAAGCAAACACATAAAAACACACACAAAGGTACTACACGTGCAAGTTGATCTAAAGAAAATTGTCTGCATCCCAATCTTGCTCATCATAAATGGAAGGTGGAAAATACACTATAGGGACTACACCAAGTGTCATTCAAGGAGTAGCACTGGGTTCAATGCATGTTGAATCACTCTCATTAGGAGGATCATCATGGTTTCTCCCATTTAAGTTGATCGATTTTGAAAACATAAAATCTAGTTCATTATGATCTTATTTTTGCTCTTCTAATTTTTCTTCTTCTTCACTATCCAAGTGTATTCAAATAGGTTTCTTATTATCATCATGATTGTGAGGAACATCATTCATATGCTCTTTCATTATTTGTGTAGGTTGGGACAAGTAAGGATCAACTTCATGGTTTGGGGAGGGTGGTGGGGTGGAGTCAAGTGATGACGAGGATGGATGGACATGAGGTAATTGATTGGAGTTGGTTTGGATGGATGGTTGTTCATTAGGTGATAGTTGATGAGCTATGTCATGACATCTTCATTTACGCTCTTTTGCAGTTCCATTTATTTTTGTACAGGTTTTGGATTGCAAAGGGGTAATGGAGGTGTTCCCCAACATAGGTCTATTTTCTTCTTTTGGAGGAGGAACTAAAGGGA
>VDFB02279868.1:0-55952 GCA_007258455.2 Sequoia sempervirens | reverse complement strand
TCATAGTCAAAGCCCTTGCATTGAAGTTGTTTCATTTTCTTACTTAGATTGTGCAACCCAAGCAAATTGGGTTTATTAAGTCCAAATATATCTTGGATAATATCATTCTGGTTTGGGAAGGTATGGAATGAGCCCAACAATCTCATTAGCAAGATATTTTCATCAAAATTGACTTTACTAATGTTTATGATTGGATTGAGTGTCCATTTATCGTTGGCATGCTCCAAGTTGTAGGATTTGGGCCTAATTTTATTCAATCTATTCATATGCTTTTTTCTAATGCTTCAACTTGTCTCACTATCAGTGGCCATAATTTTAGTGCTCTTGGCCTTTTTAGGTCTATTTGCGAGGGATGTCCTTTAGCTCTCACATTGTGTGTGCTTATTGCTGAAGTTTTTGGATATCTATCGGCTTACTCTATTTCTTAGAGGCTAGTCAAAGGTATTTTGTTGCCTAATTCCACAACTCAATTAGTTGATGGCCATTTTACAAATGATTTATTTCTCACTCTTTTGGAAGAGGAAACAATATTTGTCAAGTTCTTTGTTGCTTAGATTTTTTTGAAGCCTTAGGTTCTAATATTAAATGACAAAAGCTCAATATTATAGGCAATCATTTCTACTGAAGCCTCCCTAGCTCAACTCTTATGCATGGAAATATTTAGGCTTCTAGGCATCCCTTATGTTTTTCAAGCTTCTCTAGTTGCTCTTTGGCAAGTTGTTTTAGCTAGAATTAAGAAGCTGGTATAATAAGTAAATAAACCCTTATCCCTCATAGGGAAGTTCTAGATTTGTTCTAATATTCTTGTAGCCACTCATGTTAATTATTCTTCTTGTTGGGTACTTTCTAAAGCCTCTTATTTGAAGATGAAAAAGCTTCTTAGAGACTTTATTTGGGCCTCATTTGAGGATCATAGAGGTTTTCATTGAGTGGCATGAGAGTAGATCATTGTCCCACATGATTCTAGAGGTCTAGGTTTAATTTCCACTCAAGGTCAAGGCTTGGCTTTGTGTTCCAAATGGATCATTCAAACTCTAGAAGGTATTAAGGTTTGATAATTTCTGGTTCATCGCTGCATTTATTTTGGTATTATCCCTTTTGGGAGACCAACTTTGAAGTGGATTGGATTTCATGCCTTTCTCATAATGAAAGAGCTCATTCAAATTTAAGGGACTTTTATAATGAAAAGTATTTATAAAGCTTGGGAAGCTATGAAGCCTTGGATTCTTTGGACTGACATTAGATTTCACAATAATCTCTATATTAATCAACAATTTATTTGGTGGTCTTCTATTTTTCAATGTCAAAATCATCCTTTTACTAAGACCCTATGGGTCCATGCTTTGAGGTTTTTCAAAAAAGGAGTCAAGACCTTCCTAGACCTCTTTTCCAAAGTTACGAGGACTTTTTAAACTTGGCCTAAAGTCAAGGAAAATTTTCATCTAGCCAATTAGGATCATGAAACTTTTGAAATCTTTATTGATGTTTATGTAGACATGTTTCACAAAATTGGAGTTTGGTCTTGAAAACCTTGGTGGAAAGATTGGAAATAGTACCCTAATACACTATTTTATAATTACAAGCCTCAAAAAGGTTACTCTTGGATTTCGTCTCATTTAGTGCCTACGTTGAACATGAGATGGCTTCTATAATCTCCACTATTAATTTGGTATCATAGATTGTGCACCATTTGATCAACCATTTTTTAGTTGAAGCTCACTCATTTTGCTTGGTTTATTCTTTTCCAAGGCTCGCATGTTAGTTACAAGCTAACTCACTTGGGGATTCCGGATTCTTGATATCCTTTTTGTGGTCATTAGGAGTCTCTCAAGCATCTTTTTTGGTTTTGTCCTAGAGCTCAAGTTGTCTAGATCTAGATCTATCATTTTTCAAGTGATTTGGCCTAAGCCTTTTTCTTGGCATATGGTGTTGTTAAGGGATTGGACTAGAATTCCTTCCATATACAATCAAATTTGACATGGAAATGTTGCTATTTTTTTGGATGTTATGGTAATCATAATTTCTCTTTATTCTAAAGACTTGATATGTTTTGATGTGCTATCTAGATCTGAAATGCCTGAAGTTGCTCACCTCCAAGTGTTGTTAGATCATTTGGGTAATTCCCAATGTGTTGTTGGCAAGGTCTCTTTTACCCTCACCTCCAATAGAGTTCAGTCTTTATCTCATTGGTATTGTTGAGGGAACAACCAATTTTCTCGTGGCAATTGGATGCTCATTCACATGCCTCTTTGTCTCTTGGGAGAAGAGATTATGCTCAAGAAGAATGATCGCATCCCACTACCCACCATTCTACTTCTCCCCCAACTTTTGGTGGCGAGATTACTAATTGGCTAGACTCTAGCAAGTTCCCTTGTTTCGCTCTTACTATTTCTCTTGTTGGAGTTGCTACTAAAGATAAACAAGGTGATAATGATAAAGACGGTAATGATGGTTGGAAACCTCACATGGACACTTTGAACCTTGTTGATTTATAGGGAAAACCAAATGATTGGGCACCCATCTCCTCCTCCCTCTACTTTTGCTCATCATATAACAGCTTGTTGTAATTGTACTTTTATGTTTTGTTCGAGGTTTTTGTCCCATTTAGACTTTGGGGTGACACTATTCATTCAAAAAATTAAAACACATTCCCATCCTCTCATATATTGTTGGATGGAATTGCGGTGGCCTTTATTAAATTTACATAATATGGTATTGTGAAAGGGTCAGTGGGGTGGTATAATAGATCATAGAGGGTCTACAAGCTCATAGACCAAGACTTCCCTTAACTTCTCTTGAGCTCCTACATTTTCTTCTCAACTATACTTTAAGTTTATCATTAGCCAAGTGATCTTTTACCATGTGATTATTCCTCCTAACATGAAACAATCTAATATTTGAGAAATCAATTGTTAGTTCTCTAATTTCCATTATCATACCATAATGATGCCACTTAGAGCATGATTTTCTTCTAATCGATGTAGCTATTGATTTAGATTCTCCATTAATATGCAACTCATATCAATTATGTTCGTGTTAATCTTTAGGTGCAATTAAAGCTTAGAGTCTAGCCAAATTATTGGTAATTTTGGCAAAAATTGCAGAGGGAGTCCTCATATAGTGCTCAAGATACATTGCTTCATTCTAGGTGAAATTCCTAATGTTAGATCATCATGTAGGTAAAAAAATATGGATTTAGCTATAATTTGCTCATACGATTTCAAAATGATTGTAAATATGGACTCGAGCATCTTGATGTATAGTTCCACAAGCTCATTGAAAAGTAGATCAAAATTAATATTCTTGACATTTCAAAATGGCAGGAAATAAGTGTAGGTTGGGTGATGTGTTTTCCTATCATTATTTTGGGGGTTATAAGGTCTTGAAATGTTTGAGGAATATAAGGAGATTGGAGTTTGTAATGAATGAAAATTGACTTTGACAAAAGGAAGACATAGTTCCTTTGAGTATTTTCATCACTTACACTCGGATGAATCAATGATTTAAACTTATCTTAAACCCATGTTGATTATCCTTTTCGATGAGTTTGACTTAAACAAAGAGATAAAAGTAACTAAGATGTTTAAAGAAAGTAAATAGGTGAAAATATCTTATAACAAAAAAATAAAAAATACTTGTTGACTGCATAAATGAGGATTAAAGATAATGAGGAACTTGGTGTTGAAATTTAGAAGTCTTTGCCTTAGACACTGATTTTTTGTGTGGACGTCTATGCATTGCATTGTTGTTCATACGAATGAAACACAAAAAAGTTCCTTGAAATTGGGGAAATCCACCTTGGTTGTTGGCCTAGCCTGTAAAAAAAGAAACAAAATGTACCAACAAATAATATATAATAAAATATAAAAAATTAAAACTAATAACAATATTTTTATGATATTTATTGAAAGAAATAAATGAGCAATAAACAAGAAGGCACTTGCAAACCTCTGTGCACTTGATAACTCTCAAAATACTTGCAAAGACAAGAAAAAGGGAAAATATTTTGGTCTATTTGGAGATTTATCTCAATCAAATCCCTGCTTTCGTATTTCTACCTCCACAGCAGCAAAGACAGAGAAATACATAGAGAAATATTGTGTGAATACTCTTATCCCAAGTGTGCCTAGGAATGGTCAAAGCTATGAATGTGCAATAGTGTAACTAAAATGAAATAGAGGGGATGTGATCATCCCAAGGTGCTCAGGGGCACAAATAAAGGAAATACTTGTAATAACAATAATAAAAAAGAATAATATTACCTACAAGAATTGAGGAAGCCAAGAAAAATAGAGCTAAAAGAATATTGTAAGAGAGCTTGAGAGAGTTGTACAATGCAAGAAAGTGTTGTGATAAGTTGTTGAGTGCAAGGTCATGCCAGAGAGAACCAAGAGATTGTCCAAAATGAAATGATAGATTCAAAAAGAGAGGAGGGAAGAGAAAGAGGTTGATGAGCCATATAGATTCATCCCAAGCTATTTCCACTAATTTGGGAAGGTGACAAGTGGAAAAATGCTTGGGAACGACTACTAAATGAAAAACTATCGTAGGATGTTAGCATGTGTGGATGTTCATATGATGTGCTAGTGTTCGAATAATCTACACTAGAAAACAACAAGAGATTGGAAAAACATAAGGATAACAAAAAGGAAACATGCAAAAGTGACCACAAAAAACAAGAAATAAGCACCTTGAGAAGGAGAAAGGCTATTGCAAGGGTTGAAATAAACCTACAAAACATTAAGGTAATGAATATCAAAGAGGACACAAAACAATGTGAAATTGCAAAGGTATGCAATTTTTGACATTACAAAAATGCAAGGAAAACATGTAAACCTTGGAGATGAAATTTTGGAATCCCAAGAATCAATCCAATGAATTAAATATAAATTGGAAGCCCAAGAATCAACCAAATGAATCCATTCATTGGTGTGCATGAGTTATTGTCTCTCACAAGGGCATAAATGAGGAGAGATAGATCTGAGTTGAAGTAGCATTTGTGGCATTAGAAAGGAAGGAACCACTATGCTCCATGTGATCCAAAAGCTATAGAAGTAAGATAGTACTTTATTCTCTATAGGAAATATACAATCTTTTTAGAATTGCTATGATAATCCTTGAGTTATGTTTAATATAAATTGAGTTTGGATGCTAGATTTTTTTTGAAAATGTGTTTTCTTTGTGGAAAATACTTGTGTCAATCATAGGAGTAGTTGATTTCCTTTTTCTACACAATTAAACATTAATTATTGCATTTGAAAGAGAGTGGATATTTTGATATTAATCTTCATAGGGGTGAAATCACAATAATGTGTCACTTTTTGGCCAAGATGGACATTTATATCAGAATTTTTAATTGAATTTTCATCTTTTGAGACCTATAGTAGATAAACCGTTAAGAATTTGAAGATGATGCCAACTAGTGATATGTGGCAATTTATGTGTAGATTCTCAATATATATTTTTAATTTTTTTTCAAAATAAATCATGAATCTTTCAACACCTCCTTTAATACCTAGTTTTAAATAGAAAACATCATTTTCAGAATGTAATGTTTGTGTTGTCCAACATAACTTTTTTTCTATAAAGGATAAAATTCCAATTTTTGAAACATAGATTCTCAACATCAATATTTGGGGCAAGGATATTTTTCATAATTTTTTATCACAGATTTTTTTAAGGGAGCATAACACAGATTTAAGCATAACCAATTTACCCATAAAGGAGAGCCATTTGGATTTCCAAAGAGAAATTTTGTTAGAAATTGAAAAAATTAGTCTATACCAAAAATCATGTTTTTTCCTTTCTAAAAAAGAAAGGAATGCCTAGGTATTTACACGGAAGAGAATCACTCTGAAAACCCCAAAACTTGAGTAATTTCCTTTTGATCAAAGGATCAACATTTAGAAAGAAAATATTTGATTTTGTTATATTACAAAATTGCCTTGAATGTGAACAATAATCTGAAATGATCTTTTTCATAGCCTTTGTCTCTGCCATAGTAGCTTGACCCAAAAGAAGAGTATCATTTGCAAAAAGAGAGTGGGAGATTGGAGATGGAAAAGACCAAATAGATATGAAACTTTCCATAACCTTGCATTTTGAGCCGAGATTATTGATCTACTCAGACCTTTCACCAATAAAATAAACAAAGAAGGGGATAGGGGATCCCCTTGCCTCACCCCTTGGGAGGGTGTAAAAAATCCTTGAGGTGAACCATTAATAATTATGGAAAAACTAGCCCCTGAGATACAAGAATATATCCATTTACACCAAGCTTGTGAGAAGCCAAATTTCTTTACGACTGCCAATAAAAAATCCCAATTGACTTTATCATAAGCTTTTAGCATATCTAATTTTAGAACCACTACAGAAGATTTTTCTGGTAAGACTGAGTGAAGGACCTCATGCACCAAAATGGCACCTTCAGGTGTGTCCTTCCCAGGTACAAAACCCCCCAGTTCTTCTGAAATGATCAAGGGGGGCACATTGGCGAGTCTAGATGCAACTACTTTAATAAAAATATTATAGATCGAATTACAAAGGGCTATAGGCCTGAAATCATTGAAAGAAGATGGAGCAGGTTTCTTAGGAATGAGAGCAAGAAAAGTTGCGTTGAAATCTTTTAGGACATTCCTATATCTTTTGGATTCTTCTAAAGCAAGAAGAACATCAAAACCTATAATATCCCAACATTTTTGGAAGAAAAGGATTGTAAATCCATCCAGACCTGTTTTTCAACTATCTGATAAAAATCCTTTCGTCTGTTTGTCCAAGTGCATATGACATTTTTAATAGGGAAGTCATATAGATTTTTGGATGAGATAAAATTATTGAAATCATCCATCATGGTAGCTGGGGGGGTTATTCCACCAATTTTTTTAGAAGAGTTTCTAATAGCATTAAAATCTCCCGCAAAAATTTTAAAGGCAGGAGAATCAAGCTCATAGCTTGTAGATATTTGTTTCCAAATTTTCCTTTTCCCATCTGGAGTGCATGGGCCATAAACGTTGTAAATCAAAAAATGTGTGTTTGTTTTTAAGCACCAAGCTAAAAAATTTATCCAATTTGCTTTAATTTCAAACTTATCAACTTTAACAAAGGACTTATTCCAAAGGGTGATTAAACCCCCTGAAGCACCAAATGCAGGTGAGACAGTCAAGTCCCAATCATTCCAAGAACTAAAAGTTTCTTTAGTAGATTGAATGTAGATAGTTTAGTTTCCTGAAGCAAAATGATTTATGAGAGAGTGCCAAGTAGATGACGCTTTATTAAGAATTTTTTGTTAGGTACATTTAAGCCCCTAACATTCGAAGAGAGAACCCTCATTTCCCTTGAGGAGAGAGTCCCTTTTTCCTCTTCCTTTCAATTCTTTATGAGGATTTAGTCCCCACAGTAGAATCACACTGCTAACATTGCAGGAGAGTACTCAACCCACCCAATTTCTTGGAGGCTGAATGAAGGTTCATTTCCAAAGTAGATTGAAGCCTTGCTGCAATTTCTAGATTTGTCTTCTCCTTATTGGATTTCTAACCCCTTTTAGTTCTTGGAGAAATTGACGCCTTAAATTCAAATTCAAATTGTGATATGGGAGGGGAAGAAAATGAATCCATGGCAACAAGAGCAGAAGGAGGAGGAGATAAGACAACTTTAAAAAAAAATAGTTTTCATTTTGAAGCTGATTGGGTAATGGGAGGTGTGGGAGAAATCATTGTTGAATTATTTTCTCCCAAAACCTCATCTGCAATTTCTTTAATTAGATCTTCTACTGCCTTAGTCATAGCCTCATTAACCAATTTCATCAAATCGTCCTCAGAGCCATTGAGGATGTTTTCAAAGTGTTTGATATCGCACTTCGAGAGAGCATAGTCCCTATTAATGGTCTGAGAGGAACTATTCTAAGCATTAGAAAGGGGGTTTACATTATTCAAAGGCACATTCGAAGAAGAGGGTTTTGGATCAGGGCTTAAAATAAGCTGGGAATGTATAGGTTGATCACTTTCAGAAGTATGGTTAAGATCCTAGTTTCCTTCAATAGGGATCCAAAGAGACTTAGTATGATTTGAAGAAGAAGGAGGGGAGGGATGAAAGTGAGAATTAGAAGCTAGCTAGTTCAATCCTAGTGCTCTCGAGAGTGCAAATAGATCTAGATTTTCAGCTCTGAAGAAAATGTCAATATCAACAATTAAGGTTGCCTCCTTCCATATTGATTTCTCCCATTTTACATGTTGAATCCACTCCCCTTTATTAGTGGATAGACAAATTTTAAGAGGGAGGGAAGAAGGTTTATTGATCAGGGCCCACACCCTAATGGAGGGTTTTCCATTTACAGTAATAAATTCACTTTTAAGAAAATCCCCAAAGTCTTTAACAATTTGTTTGATGGAGGAAGTTTCAAAAAATTCAATTGAAAGAAATGGTAATGAAAAACAAATGGGGAGAGGGCACAAACTTAGGGTTTCCAAAGACATGTTTTCTTTCCGGTCAAGAATCCCAAGAAAAGTCTTCCCAAACCAAAATGGCCCTTTATGCATTACTTTTCCTTTTATAGTGGGATTCTTAAATAATACAAAGAAAGATGAAGCAGAAACCACAAATAAATAGAAATATTCATACCAGTGCTCCTAAATCGAAGCTCATAATTTAGAAAGTGACTTATGTTCACCCCAGAGTTGCACAAAAAAACCATTTTGCACACAATCTTCATACTAGCTTTCTAAATGCAAAAGAATTATTGGGACCGACCTCCATTCCCTATCTCTAGCAGTCATTGCCTTGGTATCTTGTGAACTAGGGTCAATCCCCTGTTGGGAATGGGACTTTGAGTCGCTCCCTGAACTTCTAAATTTTTTCTGCTCCTCCAAAACTGATGGTTTATTTCCCTGTTCTCTCTTAAAACTACTATGGTTCCCTCGTTGGTTAGAGCATCCTTTCTAGTTATCCTTGTTTCTTTGGTGTTGGAATTCCATATAATTTTGGTGGAAATTTCCTTTTGGAGTGCGGCCAAAAAAAGAATAAGCGCTTGGAGAAGGTCGATAATATTCCTGTTGCTTATGATTTTGCATTGACTTTGACCCACCATAATTATCGTGTTGTGAAGCGTTCTTGCCTAGGCAAGAAAAGTCTTATTGGGAGGAATTACTGAATGGGCCACAATTTCTCCTTTGATTAGATGAAAGATCATTTTGGAAAGACCCAAGACTTGGGAATTCCAAAATACCCTTGTCCCTAGAGTTAAATTGAGGATGCCCAAAATGAGATGGGTTCTGAAAATGTCATTGCTTACCAGAATGAGGATTTTGACTATGAGTCGAGGGCCTAGATGGATCTACATCGTCTACCTAGCTAACCCTTTTGCCATGCGTTCCACCATGCATCTCACCCAGATTTAGGGTTCCCAAAATACCCTTATCCCTAGGGTTAAATTGAGGATGCCTTTTACCAGAGAAAAAATCTTGCCCAAAATGAGATGGGTTATGAAAATGTCGTTGCTTACCAAAATGAGGATTTTGACCATGAGTCGAGGGCCTAGATGGATCTACATCGTCTACCTAGCTAACCCTTCTGCCATGTGTTCTACCATGTGTCTCACCCATCATTACCACTTTATTCTCATATTATTACTTGGAAATCATCCACCTTGAAGCTATTGTTTAAGTCTTGCCTTATTACTCTAATTTGTAAAATTTTGCATATGACGATTGGTTTTGAAAATTTCAAGGGAACAGGTAGTAGAATGTGTGAAAGTTGTTGATTTTATTATTTATTTACAATATGATTAATCATTCATATGTTAAAAACAATACAATCTAATTGAACCCAAATAATATAATTTTAGAACAAGATTTAAGTATTGAAAATATTGTGGTGATTTGATTATTTATTTACTATATGATTTATTATTTAGATTTTAAAAAATAAAATATTTTAATTGAACACAAAAATGTAAAAGTAGAGATGTATTTCTCTTTCAAACGTATCCTAATGTAAAATATTTAATATTTTTTAGAAGTTAGAATTTAGTATAATTTTAGAAAATGAAATGATTTAGGTGCAAATAAAAATAATATAATCTTTAAAGTCCTTTCATGTTATGTAATCTTTTGATTTTAATAGAAGTGTGCTACCCACTAAGGTAGCAATTTGCCCATATATATATAATTGATTTGATTAATGATTTCTTACATGATTAATAATTCTAACCCTAATAATATTTGATTTCACATAGAAATAAAATTCTAAATTAAAATACTTATTTTTATTTTAAACATTTATCATTAATGCCAAATTTATAAACTAATATTACGGCATTAATAATTTTAATGCTAATAATACTTAATTTCACATAAAAATAAAAATTTAGACTAAAATATCTAGATTTTTGTTTAAAATATTTTATTAATGTCAGATTTAGACACTAATATTAAGTAAACTTATTGCACTGAGAAAAAATGATGAAAATAGAGACCTTGAAAGATAACTTTAGATGTATTAGACACTAATATTAAGTAAACTTATTGCACTGAGAAAAAATGATGAAAATAGAGACCTCGAAAGATAACTTTAGACGTATTTTATATATATTAATATTTAATATGTGTATGCTAATTTTAATATTACTTAAAAACATTACAAAATTTACATCTAAAAAATAGAAATATCAAAAAATTAGAGCAGACGACTAGAAACATCTAAGATCATTTTAATATAGGTATCTTAAATATATGAAATGTAAATTAGGAACTGTAATCATCTTGGTGGTATGCGTGACTATGGGAATTTGTTGTAGGCACTAGGTGTTGAGATCGAATCCGGACAATTTCACTCAGTAAAAAAATTCCACATTATAGGGGTAAAGGAAAACAAAAAGAAAAAAAATAAAAGATTTAAGCCTTATCCACTCTGACATAATGATGATATGACTTGATTTTGACTACACATTATAAAAGAATTTTTTCCTACCGTGGTTAAGGTGAATGTTAATTAGATTATCTCGAGTCTCTTAACTTAATTGAAGTCTCTTTTACTTTGAAATGGGTTTAACAATTGTTTTTTTGTGCTCCCATTGGGATTTTCTGGCACAATTTAATCATACATTCTTCTAGATTTTAACCTCCTCTGGTGAAAAAAATAGCTCCCTGTTAGTGGAATGTCATTATTAGTGTGGAGACAAGTGTCAGATTATGTTTTGCCATGTCTTTATCAGTTCTTGAAATATATGTTTTAAATATTCTTCATCCTCATCCTCATCCTCATCCACCAACTGTTTCATCATGTTCTTTATCTCTCCCCATCTTCTTGAGAATCTCAAGACTCTGTGTGTTGTTCTACATCAGAGATCACATTGAACATGGCTTCCAGAGCAACAGTATGCTTATTACAGCTCTTAATCAATATGCACAGTTTTCTATTTTTGATTTCAAGTTCCATTAGATCTGCACAATTTAAGAAATCTAAGCTCACTGATATGGGTACTGATGAAAATGACAGGCTCACTGGAGAAGTATTCTGTCAAGATATCAGAATGCTAGACAGATTTCTACAGGCACCCAATTCAAGATGCAGCCCCATGGGGCAGGAGCTGGTGCTGCAGGATCTTCCAGGTTGGCTCACAAACTATGCCTTCAATCCATTTTTTCTTGAGTTTCTTGGTACTGCAAGTGATTTTCTCCTATACCCATATCTGTAAACCAAATATGTTAATGTTTTCTTTGTTTGTTTGGTGAAGAACATTGAGAATGGATTATGTGCCAATATACACTCTGTTTGGGATGATGTTCTTGGCTTTGTCTCTGGGGGCTATAAATGCCAAGCAGGAGCTGGTGCATTGCCCCAGTGTCCTTGTGGATAAAAAGAAAAGGAAGACAGTCCCTGAAGTGGAAAACTCAGAACTTGTGTTGAAGAAATCTGATGACTTTGTAAATAAGAGCATTTTCAGGAAACTGGGGCAGAGGGAGTCTCAGCTTATCAAGCCAATGACTTGAGCACACAGATCTTCCATGGTATTTAATAATTAGATGCTTATCTCTTATGTCCTTCCAGATGTGTGAATGTTTGGCCTTGTGTCTGTAAGTAATAGTAAGCAATCATATTTATGTAATATCCAGTTTATGGGTATTCTATTGTGCTTCCATGGAGAAACTCTATTGTAGTCCTTAACTTAGGTTATAAGCATGGCCCTTCTTTGTACATCAGTTTTTCTATTTCTTGTATAGTGTTAATATATATGATTTACTTAGGTTATAAGCAATGGCCCTTCTTTTGTTCAACTTCCCCTCTCCTCTTAAATAATAGAAACCACTCCTCTCCATTAAAGAAATAAAAAATCATGTTCTAGAAACTTACGAAATCCTTTATATCAAGCATGTTTTTCTGGATCAAGGATAAAAATAGGTTTCTTAAAAGAACTCTTAACTCTTTTTACAAACAAGATAGAATAGACATAAAAACTCAGCCAAACAACAAAGAGTGGCCAAACAATTCAACCAAGAGAGCTAAGGATAACAATTAAACGACCAACCTATAGACCAAAAAAGTATATCTTAAAATTGCTTCTACAACTAAAAAATAAATCATTTAGATATAGATTCACTAAAACTTCCATTCATTCCAAAATACTCAACAATTATTTAAGCATATTTAAGGAAGTCTTTTGATTCGTGGTGGAACACATTTGAGTTAAAATAAATTCAAATTTTCTTGCGAGGCTAAAATGAATCTACACCTAGTTATTTGAATCCCTTTGAAAAATAAAGAAGACTGATAAAAATTTGTATGTATATGATTTCAAACATTTTATGTATATGATTTCAAACATTTTGAAACAATAACAGCAAATCAAGATTTTGTGCAATATTTTTATTTTAAAAAATCTTTGTGACTAAAAAATTTAGTACAGTAAAATGCTTCTCTATTGAATAAAACTCAATTGTTTTGAAAAATAATAATGAATCATGCAAAAGGTGAACATGAATGTTCCAAAACATTAACATACATAAGAAAAAATAAAATAGCTTAAAAAAAATTTGGCTTACAATTTTCAAATTGATAGAAATAAGAACTAAGCTAACATTCTTCAAATTGTTAGAAATAAGAGCTAAGCTAACATTAACCCATCTAATAAAATTTGAAGAAAGAATCACGGTAAAAATTACCCACCATCACTGAATAACATGCTAAAAAAAACATACCCAAGAGTTCGAGAAACACTTTAATCTATTGATTGCCATCATAATGACTTAGAACTCAATTCAAGCTACAATAATTAGCTTAAAGTAACTTGGATTGAAAGGTAAAGAATGGAAAAAGTAGTTCAAAGCCATTAAAATTGTTATAATGTTTGAAGAAAATCAATTCTTGTTGGAACTATGAAAGAGGTTATTAGTTGAAATGGTGAGTACTTTAAGTACTAGAGTTTTGAAGTAGATATAACATATATGAATATATTATATATGGTCATAATAAAATTTTAGTTTATTGTTAGAACATTTAAGTGGTGAAATATTTAAGTATTATAAATAAGAAAAAACAAAATAGCATTAAAAAAAATTTCACTTACAATTTTCAAATTCTTAGAAATAAGAGCTAAGCTAACATTAACCCATCTGATAAAATTTAAAGAAGGAATCATCATAAAAATGATCAACCATCATTAAGCTATTGATTCTTCAAATTATATATAATAAAACTTTAATAATTTTAAGAAATTAAATTTGAAAATAACACACTAAAAAAACATACGCAAGAGTTTGGAAAACACTTTAACCTATCAATTTCTATCATAGTGACTTTGAACTCAATTCAAGCTGCCATATTTAGTTTAAAGTAACTTGGATTGAAAGGTAAAGAATGTAAAAAGTAGGTCAACGTTATTAAAATTGTTAAAATGTTTGAAGAAAATCAATTCATAGTGGAACTATAAAAGGGGTTATTAGTTTATCTCCAGTAGACAAGGACTATCAACCAAATTTCAACAATTTCTATTTCATTTCATTGCTTAGATTTTCAACAATTTAGGATGTAAAGAATATTTGCTTGGATATAGAAAGACATTTTAGGATGTAAACAATTTTCTATTAATTTATAGTATATACATTTTAAATGTATAATGTAGGTATTAAGGGAGAGGATTCAACAAATGAGTGTATGCTAATAGCTGTTATAATATTATACAATAATGATCTTAAATTTTTTCATTATTTGTAAAATTAAAAATTAATAGTTGATATGTGATTTATATTCTTGATGTTCAGAAACTCAAACAATCAGACACAATCTTTTGAATGATATAAAAAATCTTCCATCAAAAATAATATTGAAATCTATCTAAAAATTTGCGAATTGCAAAATGAACATTTACTAAATCTTCTCCTATATAAAAAGATGACAATCTACATTAAAAATGGAAAAGAAAACAAAAACAAAAATGAAGTATACACTCGAGTCATAATGATATAGCTTGATTTTGACTCCATTAAAAATATATATATCATTTAAATCACTTTAAAAAAAATTCCCTACCTTGGTTAAGGTAAGTGTTGATTAGATTACCTTGATTTTCTCAAGTTAATTAGAGTGTTCTGTTTTCTTTGAAATGAGTTAAGTATAGTTTGAATATCAATATTAGAGCAAATGGGTCTAGTATTTTTTTCTTAATGCTCCCCTTGAAATTTAGTTGCACAATTTAACAATACATTCCTCTAGATTTAACCCCCTTTCATGAAAAATATTGTTCCCTGTTGGTAGAATGTCATTGTATGGCATCATTTTAAGTGGCTATTAATGTGGAGACAAGCATTTTGCTATTTATGTTTTAAAAGCTCATCCTCAACCACATTCACTCTGTTTCATCACATATCAGATATCAAATTGAACATGGCTTCCAGAGCAACAATATACTTATTATACCTCTTAATTTCAATATGCACATTTTTATATTTTTCATCTTAAATTCCCTAGATCTGCACAATTTAATAAATCCAAGCTTACTGATATGGATACTAATGTAAAATGGCAGGCTCATTGGAGAAGTATGTTGTCAAGATATCAGAATGCCAAACAGATTTCTACAAGTAGTAAATTCTAGATGCAGCCCAATGCAATGTGCATCATCCCATGGAGGAGCTACTGCTGCTGCAGGATCCTCTAGGTTGGCTCTCAAACAATGCCTTCACTCCATTTTTCTTGAATGTCTTAGTACTGCAAGTCACTTTCTCCTATACCCATTTTTGTAAGTTAACTATGCTAATAATTACTTTGTTTGTTTGGTGAAGAACATTGAAAACAGATTATATACCAATATACACTCTGTTTGGGATGATGTTCTTGGTTGTGTCTCTGAGGACTTTAAATGTCAAGGAACAGCTGGTGGACTGCCCCAATGTCCTTGTGGATAAAAAGAAAAGGAAAGACAAATCCTGAAGTGGATAACTAAGAATTTATGATGAAGAAATCTGAGGACTTTGTAAATAAGAGCATTTTCAGGAGACTGGGGCAGAGGGATTCTCAGCTTATCAAGCCAATGCCTTGAGGATACAGGTCTTCCTATAAATAAGGCCATAGTATTTCAAAAGTAATGAATGATTTTCTGTTATCTCCTTAGAGAGGTCTTATGTGTGAATGTTTTTCTTTGTGTTTATTTAAGTAATGACATGCAAATATCTTTATAATATCCATTTTAGGGGAATTCTATTGTGCTCCCAGTTTTTATTTTTGCAAACAGTGCATCTGAGATCATTTGGGATAGCCCTTTGTAAGAATAATTGTGGACATGATTGTATCTAGTGGATCTCTCCCTACAAACTGTCTTGTTATCAGTTACTGCCATTATTGTATCCAGAGGATTTTATTTATAATTTCCAAGGCATGAAACTCCTTTTTTTATAGTTTTTCTATGTTGAATTGGCTCTGCTGATTGTCAGACTGAAAAAAAACCATTGGCATAAATGCAGACTGACAAGTAACACTACGTTTTGAAGGTAAAACTTTGCATGCCGCAAGCTCATGCAGCAGTTGTTCACCAATCCGCCACCTCTTCTTTGCACTTTTGTCTGAACATGAGTCCTTTTCTCCCATTCTGTTTATCCACACTTCATGGATTTAAATTCTGCTCCAGCACCTGAATCCTATGAAGTTGAATTAGTCAAAAACTAAACATTAAGAGAAACAAATATAAAAAGAAAGGTTGTAAACTATTTGATTTAATTTTAATATGCAACAAATATTAATCTTTTATCGGCAGTCCTCAGAAACAAATGTTTAGCTTAGAATAACTGAATATCTGTATGGTAGAAATAAAATGTTTTCCAAGTAATGAATCTCTCTCTCTTCGTCTTTAAGCATGTGCAAATATAAATAGGCACATTGAAAGTAGTGTTACACATTCCATGGAATCATATAAAAGATAAATATGAGTGCTTCAATGTATGGGTGAAAATAGAAAATAGTCAAAATAATCCTCAACTTTTTTGCGACTTATATCCCTCTAAGACATAGTTTCAAACTTATGGCCTCCCACAATGCAATCACATCTGTTGTGAAGCCCGAGTCCTATAACTCATTCACACAAGTTATTGCCTCTACCCAATCCTTTTTGGATTTCATTCCTAATCCTACATTACCTATGACTTCCGTGCAACCTAACATTCATGTGGACTTGGAGGCTACTATTGTCCATGTCCCTGAAGAGAAACTAAAACAATTGGATAAGGATTTAGAAGGTCTTCAAGACTTCCTAAGTACTGAGCCTTTAGCTGGAGAGACAATGACTATTGTGGAAAACCTTAGGAAGATGATAAACGATTCCCAAGGATTAGAAGTGTTGAATAGTCTAAAGTGTTGAATAGTCTAGCTCACATAGTAGATGCTAACATTCCTACAGAAATTAGTTGCACTCAAGCATTTACCAATGCTTAAAACCAAGTAGGAAAACAAATTTCCTCTCCCACCACCATGCCTCCTATTCCCACATTTACACCTCTAGTCATAGCATTGACAATACAATATACCAATGGCCTAAATCCAAGCTTAGGGATTCCTAGTGTGAATCCTTACAGTTTTGTCACCTCACCCATAACACCACCATGTTTTTCACCCCTCATAAACATGCAACATAATAACCCACCTCTCACTCATACTAGTTCACCATATTCAACAAACTCTCAAAACATGTCACGTAACAATCCAATCATAAATCAACTTTTGCAAAATATGGCATCACTTCAACAACAAATTTCAACCTTAAATCAAAATCAAAACAATGGTAAACCTCTGCAATAGCTCACACGCAACCCATTATCATTTGTCATTCTCAAAACACTTATATCACAAAACATTGAAATTCCCTGATTTGAAAAGTATAATGGTAAGGGAGATCCTAACAACCATGTGTCATCCTTTACTGCATTATGTAGAGACTTTATTTTTGAAGATGCACTATTAGCGAAGCTCTTTCCTAGATCATTGAAAGACATGGCCTTGGAATGGTTTTGCTCATTGTCAAACAACTTAATAACCTCATTCACATAACTTGTTAGTGCATTTCTCTAACATTTTCAAGAAAAAATTGGTCCTCAAGTGACATTAACAGACTTAGTTCATTGTAAACAAGGACCCAAGGAAAATATAACAAACTTTATAAGACGCTACCAATCACTTTACTCATAAATCTCCTATAGTCTTCTCGACACTGACATTCAAAGAGTGCTTATAGGAAACTTGAAACCTCGTATTTGAGACAAGATATTGTTGATGAAATATCCATCCTTTACACACTTGTGTATGACTCTTTGTGATTATCACATATCGGTTAGTCGGTATGAAGGAACACCATCAACTCCTACTAGTCAATCTAAATCTGTGCCTCAAAATAATTACAGTCATTTAAAAACCAAAACGAAAACTTCATTAAGATAAACAATCCTCAACCCACCAATAACATTGAAACACATCTTGTTGTTGCAAGTACAACTCCTTATCAATTTAGGCAGAGAGATAGGAAATTTTCACAATTGCCCAATTCTCTTCATGTGATAATGTTGCAATTATTAAGTAAAAACATGATTCAAATCCCTACGATTAGGCCTGCCAACACAAGTAAACCTTTACCACCAAAATTTAATGTAAAGAATTTTGTCAATATCATTGTACACCTAGACACGTACGAAACAATATATGTGTCTTAAGCACCAAGTGCAATACCTCATCAACTCTAATCAAATCCAGTTGGCCAGTGTTAATGACAAAGGAAATAAATTAGTTTTTCCACCTAACCAAAACTTGCAAATATTCATAGACCCATTACCAAGTCATTCAAAAAAAATTATGCAATGTAGTTGTCATCACCCAAAATTGCACCTAGTTGAATGAGGGGTCAACATTTCGGTGAAACAATAGAACTAACCTCGAGGTGTGGGACCCTACAAATGAGGTTAGATCTCTAGAGAAGGTTGGCTTCCTCTCAAAACTAGGTACAACAAAGGTTGGTCCAACCTAGCACTACATAACCCTAACTACCCTAAACTATGAGTTTTCTAGAGGAAAAGCGAGGAGGAAGAAAGCATAAAATAAAGTTAACGGTGATGCACCAAGTTTGAAGTGTTTCTTCCTACTTTTACAACACCAAAATATCAACAAGATCACCTAAGAAAGCTCACATGGTTCTCTACCTTATCATATTTATAGGGGAGCATGAAGGCTATGAGTTTGAAAGATTAAAAGGGGTAAGAGTTACCCACAGTTAGCACTTTTACAACTAGTGAGCACAATGATGTAACCTATAGAAATGATAAAACAATGCATGCATAGAGGTTCCTGACGATACACAAGATACAAGCATAGAGAAGAGGTGGAAATGATGATCTTTTATTGATACAAAGGCATGAAGCCACTTTTACAATTGCAGAATGTTAAAATAACACAAGCTTGCTAGAGAAAATTTATGAGAACCCAAACGAAGAACCCCTTTGAAAATGTACAAGAATTTCCTTTATAGTTCAGGCATAACTTAGTCGACTCCAACTAAACCCTAACCCCCGCTAGGGTTAGCATCTAGCAAAAAAATCATCCCCATGAGAGTTGAGGCAACTAGATCATGAAAACTATGCTGAAGGACGAGTCCAGGATGCACCAAGACTTGCATGTCATATTGTTGCAATAAATGTTGTCCAAAACCCCTCCAAAAATGCCCCCACAAAATCAGTGATCTGGTTATGGGGCAAGAGAAGAGGGAAAATAATCAACAATAAATGGGCATGGGCACCCATGAAATCAACCACAACCATCAACAAATGCAATAAATTTTTTCCTTGAGCCCCCAAAATTGAATAGGCAGGTGAGAAGATTGCTTGGATATTGATGGTGCCACTATGAAAAACACACCAAAATGTGAAAGGCCACGTTAGGGTTAGAAGGCAAGTATTTAATAGTTAACTGCATAATTGATCAATAAAACAGAGAAATAAAACACACAAAAAAATTATAGCAGTAATAAGACAACACAGAGAATTTAACATGGTTCACCCAATATGGGCTACATCCACAAAAACCATAGCCATCAAATGATTTTGTTATCTAGTACAAAACATATTACAATCTCATGAATAATTCCCTACTGCAAATCCCATCCCAACCGCTTATTACAAGCCTTTTAGAAGCTTCCAAAAATTAGGGTTTTACAAAGTCATTTTTTATTTTGTCAGTGACGAAACTGTTGGTGGTTTTTTATGTAAACTAGGTTGGTATCCTATTCTACCTATGGAGTAGCCAACTCCAATCAAGGGCAGCTCAGAGGACCTGGACCAACTGACAAGATCAAGAGATCTTCTGCACTTTAGGCTCTGCAGAACCAGGGCGGGTATACCCACACAATGCCTCAAAGAAGACCAGACATTGCTTTTTATAGCAGATAACTCCTGATGTCAAGTGTTGAGGACCTCAAATGGGGCTAGATTCTCAATAGCTCAACCTTGAAGCAACCAAGGGGTAGGGAAAGATATTAAACAAAAGATATTCAATTATTTTGAAAGGTTTTCTGAGAGGAACAAGCTACAGGACAGATCAGTGCCTAGTTTTGGGCCACAGAGTCAAACACAAAAGGGAAAAATTACCTGCAAATAGACCTTAATCAGTGGATCCTATTTTGTTGATGCCTTACATCAACTATCAATGCCTTACACTGACAATCCAACTCCTGTAGCAACCAGACTCTTCTTACCGAATCCTTCCTGTAAACAAGTAATCACTGCTATCTGTTCAAAGGATTTAACTACTTCCTTGAAGCGTACCTATCAACAAACAACACAGTCTCATGAAGTATGAGAAGATGAACAAAGACACCTTATGCATTCATTCAAATGATTAAAAGCACACAAAAAAGGAGACAATCTGATAACATGCATGAGAGACAAGCGTCTTCATGTTTTCATTGCTCAAACTGATTGTATTTGCAAACAAATTCAAAATTTACAGCTTACAGACTCAATATTGACTCAAGACTAAACCCTAGCCTATCCCAAGACTACTCTGGAACTCAGAAAAATGTGGAACAGAACACCAAAGTTCGGAACCCTCTACATCTGGCCATGAAATTCTCCTTTATAGGAACAGGAGAAGCAACAAGCAACTGGCCAGATGAGATTACATGTCACCAAACAAAATGACCCGTCAGCATAGCTTGCAGGCCACGTCACCAGCCTCACCAGCTTCACTAGATTTCATTAAATGCTCTGTGCAGGTAGATCCATGAGAAATCGCGATGCAGACTTGATCAGGTCAAATCAAGTAGGATAGACATGGGCGGCCATGGCAACCAGAACAAATCTGTCAGTCAGCATTAAATCCGCCATGGAATCCATGCGCTCATACTTGAGCCATGTCATCCTGTCTCAGAAGACCGCCATGAATGTTGGTTCAGTGGATCTAGCGACCCTCTCACCTGCCACCATGAATGCTCCAAGTCTTCTGTTTTTCGTGTGCAAACACCTTCGAAACCCTAGCTGTGCGCCGGTTTGAATATCCACCGTCAATCACTAAGATCAGACATCTCTCACCGAAGCAACCCTTTCACTTGTTCACAGTCGCCACAGTCACCTACCATCGGTGAGACATCACAGAGACCTCACCAAGCTTCATGGAAATGCATCACTTCAAGTCGCTGTGACATAGAACTTCTCCCGCCGACGAACACACTTGCCAAATGTACGCCACTGAGACATTTGATGTTTCTTACCAATGCACCCTTGTATTCACTTTGTCGCTGTAGCTTATTTATCTCGGGGAGACCCTTTGTAGATATCATATTGCTTTTCCGAAAACCTCTATACACCTGTTCGCCAAGAGAAAATAGGACTCTCACCGAAAGCCACATATGGAACCACTGTCGGCAAGATTCGACCCCATCGCCATGACCACATACCGAAATAAGAGTCTCACCGAAACAATAAATCCTTCACCACCAGTCGACATAACAAGATGACACCGCCAAGATGTTACACCGAGAGCCCAGATTCTTGCCGAAGAGATTATCCTTTATGTTTTCAGTCGGTGTAACAAATCGTATTCGCCAAGACCTCCCACCGCAGATCAAAACTTACACCGATGGGATCCCAGAGTGCACAAGTTAGGGAGACAAGATAGAACTCGCTAAGACCTCACCCCGGGCGGACGCCAACACACCGAAAGGAAAAGTCCATTGGTGAGACACAAAGAAGTCGGGGAAACATCTCCCCGACCTCAACCAACACAGGCCAACAGAAAAGAGATCTCGGGGAGACAACACGGGGATCGCCAAGAGGTTATCCCGAGAGCCAAAGGTCTCAGCGAAAACAGTGCGGGGCCGGTAAAAACGGTAGCTAGGGGCTGGTAACGAATGGAAAACAAGGCTCGGGGAGGAACTTAAGTTGCAATGAACCGGGCGGACAGGTCAATAAATCAAAAAGCCAGCGGAAAGGGAACCAAACTAGGTCGGAACCGGAACCAGGAAAGAGACGGGGTCAAAGTCGGAGCCGGAGCGGGGGAAGAAACGAAAACAAAATTGACCACCTGAGACCAAAACCAAACCCGGATCCGGCTCCACAAAAGACAAAGGAAGGGAGACAGGAGCGGAACAGAACCCGAAACTGAAACCCCCAAAAAGGTTCCAAAACTTGTTCTCATTCTGATCCCGCGCCCGCCAAAGGAAACAAAGCAAAAAAGACAAAGGGAAGAAAGTAGAGAGGAAAACGATCAACGACCGAGGCAGGGCAGAAAGGAAAAGAAACTCCAACCACGCAGAATCGGAACCAGGACAGATGCATGAACAGGAATTAGAACTTCAGAAATTGGAAAAGTTCTAGTTCCTTTCAAGCATCCATTCTGCCCCCAATTCCGAAAGAAAAACCAAGGCAAGCAAAAGAGAAAAGGGGAACCGAATTAAAAACCCAAAAATGGGGAAACGAAAAGCGAGGAAAAATCCTAACGCAGGCCACCCCACCGAAGAGATGAACGCTAGCATGCTGAGCTCAACCCTTGTGGGAGCCCATTTAACCCACGTGCCAAAATGAAAAACACCCCATAGCTAAAGTTTTGTCATAAAAAACCAGAGTACACAATTAGGCAACGAGAACCAGAAATGGCACTAACAGAAACAAAAAATATAGGAGAAATTTTTTTTCTCAGGGGTTGCTCCCCTTGAACCCCCGCCCGAGGCCCGACCTGGCCCTGGACCCCAATGAGGATACATGAAGAGTGTACAGTACAACATGATCAGTCACCACATACCAACAATCTCCCACTTGGAGACTGATCAGGCTCCACACCAAACAGGTCAGGGCATCAGGCCCGAAAGGAAACCATTGCTAGATTCAAAATTAAATGGCTTGGACCCCCAAAAATCATTGTCATCGAAGGTCGAGCATTGGGGATACCACTTGACACCTACCGAAGATACATGTTGAAGATTGGGAGGAGGGACACCAAAAATATGAAGTTTGAAAACTACCTTCTATCCAAGGTCAGATGGTAAGCGTACCTCATACCGTTGCTATGTTGTTGCTCATTAAAGATTGGCAGAAAGAACACCCAAGTTGTGAAGTCCGAAAGCTGCAAATTTTTTGGGTGTCGGGGATAGGCCTATCGGCTTACCTCATACCGATGAATGGTAAGAGGTAAGGTGAAACCCCAACTGGATTTCGATGGAAGGAGTCAGGGAGAAAGGAGGGAGGTGAGAGAATGATGGGAAGGTGAAAGTAGGAAGCCTAATCTCTGACCACCGAAATGTGAGATCAGGGGTTGGGGGAAGAGGCTACCTCTTACTAAGTGAGAGGTAAGGAGACACCCCAATGTCTGATGCTCGAAGACCATCATTGGAAATCAGAGGTCAGAAGGAGGAGATGAATGAAAAGAAGAAGAAAGGTAAGCGATAAGAGGGAAGCCTGACCTCCAAAGTCTGAAATGCAACACTTAGGCAAAAATTTTAAGGACTTAGTCAGACTTTAGGGGTCAGGCGGGAGGCTTACAGCTTGCAAGGAAGGAATGGTAAGGCCTAAAGGGTAAGGCCAAAGGTTGAAACTCAAAACCCTTAGAACCTAAAAAAGGGGAAGGTGGAAGAGATGAAAGATCAAGGGTGATGAGAAAAGCATGTTGGGAAGGACGGAAGCGATAACCCAAAAACTTGAAGCACCTAGGCTTAGCCAAATTTAGGAATTTTTCAAGGGAGACTTATGCAAGGTGACCCATGTGAGATCTCTCAGATCGGTTTTCAATGATGGGTCATAAGGATGGCATGAAATGGCAACATTTGTGGTGACTTTGTGGGATGATTTCTTGCTAATCATGGAATCCAAGGGCCTTATCAATCCATTGGGCAAAAATTCATGGGAAAACATTGCAACAATGGGGTTCAACCTAGGGAAATACAAAACATGTGCAAGCTGCAGTTGGAGGAAAGTAGGAAACTAGGAGCATACATTCTCCTTAGCAAGAGCACTTCTCAGAAAGTAAAGACCTAAACTAATATGTACAGAAGACTGATAATACCTCAAAACAATGTTTGAGGTGAATTTCATTAACTGGGATTGGTACTTCTTCTCCATCCATTTTTTTATACTTGGAAGGCATTATGTTTGCACTCAAAAATGATGTAAGGTCCACTCCACATGGCATCAAATTTTGTGTGCCCTCTAGGCTTTCCCTTAAGTTATCCCATTTAAGGAATACATCCCCTTCCTTGAAGACCCTAGGGGTTTCCTTTTTTGTCAAAAGATCTCTTTACCTGATTTTGATGCTCTTCCATCATCTTCATTGTTCTATCTCTGATTTCTTCCAAATCCATCAGTTGGGAATACCTGATCGCCATTAGGTCCTCTCCCTCTAGCATCTCTAATTGATTAACCAACTCAAGAGATGGTAGCTCAACCAATAAGGGTAACCTTGCTTCATTTTCGTACACGAGCATGTATGAGGAGTTATCAATGGATCTCTTGGGAGTGATTCTACCCACCCATAGGGAAGACTTTAACTTGGTATGCCAAGTCCTCTGATTATCTTCCATGGTCCTCTTGATGATCCTTATCAAGTTCTTGTTTATTGACTTAGCCAAACGATTCCCCTGGTGGTAATAGTTTGATGAGATACTCAGATATACCATTCTTGACAACCCATTCACTTAATTGTGTGCCCACAAAAGCTAGAGCATTATCAAAAATAATAGAATCAGGCACCTCGAACCTTGTCACCAACTCTTCATAAAAGCTTAGGACAACAATCTCATTAGCTTCCTTCAATGCTACAACTTCAATCCACGTGGTGAAATAGTCAGTGGTAGTGAGGACCCATTTATGACCTACATTAGAAGGTGGGTTGATGGCTCCAATAAAGTCAATACCCCATTTCATGAAGAGTTGTTCAACTTCGATAGGCTGCAAAGGAAGAGGAGCCAACCTTTCTTTTCCTAAGAAAAAGGCACATTTCTTACACTTTCTTACCCAATCATGGGTATCTTTGAAAAAACTAGGCTAATAATAGCCTGCCCTAATTATCTTTAGAGCTATTGTTTTGGGTGCAAAATGTCCACCAGTTGCTCCATCATGGAATTCCTCAAGCACTATGTCAACTTGATCAATATCAATACATCTAAGCAACACACCATTGACATCCTTCTTGAACAGTATGTCACTTAGGAGGACATATGGGATGGATTGCAGCCTAAAGTACCTTCTCTTAGCCCTATCCATCCCTTATGGGAACTCACCTATTTGGAGAAAATGGATTGTATCATGCATCCAATTTTTGTGAAGAGTATGTGCAGTTGTTTGTGATTGCTCTTGGATGGCTAGGATAACCTGTGCAACGTCTTTTTCATCATTTCCCATGTCACCAGCTAGCTCTTCACACAAACCTTTACCTCTTACAAGCTTTGTGACCTTGATTTCCACATCATACTCCATTAGTTTGGTTACCCATCTAGCCCTCTTTTCACCCAAATCCTTATTCAACAAGAACTCTTTTATGCTTGGGTGAGCAACTATTAATTGAATCTTGTTATTGGAAACTAAATGGTGAAAATTTTTGAGGCTTCTAATCACAACAAGTACATGCCTTTCAACAAAAGAGTGCCTTCTCTCATAACCTTCTAGGCCTTGACTGAAGAATGTTATTGGCTTCTCCAAATTTTCCTCATATCTTTGCACGAGCATAGTTGAGATGGTATCCATGTTTCCATAAGCATAGAGAATGAAATCCTTAGAAAATTTATAATTTACTAATGTATTTGGTGCTACTATGGCTTCTTTGATGGCCTCAAAGCTTTCTTTTCCTCCCTTTGACCAGCTGAAACTCACATTTTTCTTCAACATAGTTGTTAGTGGTTTTAACAAATCAACAATATTAGGTATAAACCTCCTAAAAAAATTATCCTTCCAAGGAAACTTTGCAAACCCTTTTTATGGCTAGGAAGAGGAAAAGCTAAGATAACACTCACCCTTTTAGGATCAATGGTTGCACCATACTTTGACACCACATGACCTAGTAATCTACCTTCATGCACTACAAAAATGTACTTTTTGGGATTAAGTGATATCCCAAACTCTCTGCATCGGTCAAAGATTTGTCTTAGATGAGTGAAATTTTCCTTTGCATCCTTGGAGAAAATAGTAATATCATCTAAATATACAAGAGCAATCTTATATATGAGTCCTTGGAAAGCCATGTCCATTGCCCTTTGGAAGGTTTCCCCAGTATTGGACAATCCAAAAGGCATTTTCTTGTATGTCATTGTTCCCCACTCGGCGGTGAAAGTTGTCTTATATTGGTCCTCTTCCTTCACTAACACCTGGTTGTACCTAGAATAACCATCCAACAATGAGAACCTTTCAGATCCTGCAACAACTTGTAGAATTTTCTCCATAGAGGGCAATAGATAATGGTCTTTGAGTGATGCCCTATTCAGGTATCTAAAGTTGACACACAACCTTATTTCTCCTCTTTTCTTTCTTACAAGGGAAAGATTAGAAACCCATGAAGTGTGTTTTATCAAAAAGATAATGTTTCTCTCAATCAACTTTTTCAATTCATTTCTTTTGAGTGGCTCAAGCTTGGGATTTAAAGGCATTTTCTTTTGCCTTACTCCTTTTGCATCTAGCTCAAGCTCAATGGTATGTTGAGCTATCTTGGGCTCAAACCCCTTTGAATCGGAATAATCCTAAGCAAAAATGTCATAGAATTCCTCAGAAAGTGCAAAAAAATCTTCTTTATCTTCTTAGGAATAGAGCTTACTGATTTTAAGAAGCTTACCTTTGAAGATTTCCACTTCTTTATAGTGCTCTTGCTTGACATGCATGCTGATTTTTACTCTTTTTAGCTTATCATCATAATTGAAAATGGATTCCAAAGTGACCAAACCCTTTGGCAATTTTTTTGATCTCAATTGTATAATATGTTCACCATATTGTTGTTGTAACTTTGCTTGGTTTCCAGCTGCAAACTCAGCCTCTTCGAGCAAGAAATTGAGCACTTGCTCATCACTTTCAAAGAATTTCCAATGAATGTTATTATCAGGAATAGATGGCCTTACAACCACCTTGATATGCTAATGTATCTTATCATTCTTAAGATAATTTGGAATGTCAAATTGGGTACCTATAGCAACCATCATATCAACATGCTTTTTTTATTCCTAGGTATGGATAATAGATTGAAAGCATCAAATCTTCTATCATATCCCATACCCTATGTTTATGTGACTTGAGCAAGTCATTTTTGGTCACATGCAAGCCTCTTACCTAGTTCACAATCAATTCACTATCACCAAACACTTGTAGAAATCTTATTTTCCTTTTCCTTTCCCACTCTAAACCCTGTATAAGGCCTTCATTTTCAGTTTTTTGTTAGTATAGTTGAAAGAGAAACGAAAAGCTAAGTAATATTTTTCACCTTGTGGAGATACAAGCATGGCACCCCCACCAACTCCATGCCTACTTAAACCATCAAAGAACATTTTACAAACCTCATTTTGTTGTTGTTCATGTAGCTACTCCTCCTTTTGAATATTAGGGATGAAAGAATCTAGCTCATGAACCAAAAAGACACCTAAGCCTACCTCCTCCAAATTCTTATTTGGGTCAGTCTCAATGTTTCCATCTTCCCATTCATCCAAAATAATATCCGAAATATCCTATGTGTGGCTGCTTGGCTCTTGAGCAACATGCTCATCATGGTCAAAAATAGCACAATTTGCATTGGCAACACAAGGTACATATGGTTCTATGTGATCCTTTGCTATGTACTCAAATTTAATGGTCACTTTGGTTCCATATCATGTTCTAAACAACATATGTGACCAATTTGAAGATAGGTAGCCACCTATTTTGGCTGTTAAATCTCTTGAAAGACAAAGAGTGAATTACGGTGGTAAGTTAATCACATAAACATCTCGTGGAATATAATGGAAAAGTTAGGGCTTGCATGCAAGGTAAGGCTTAGATCTTTTACAACCCCCACAATATTGATAGCTATCCCATCAAGCTAAACTGCCCCTTTCTTGAGGGACTAGTACTCAATACCCAATTTATCTACAATCTATTTGGGCATAACAGAATTGTTGGCCCTTAAGTTAATCATACAATTGTGAACCAACTTATCTCCTATGATTAGGGACACATAAAATGGTAGTTGTTTGACCTCATTTTTTGGCTAATCCTTATTGCTTTGGGGGTATTAGTAAGTACAACTTTATCTTGGTTACCTAGGAGTTCTTTTGATACACCCACATTTGATAGGGTAGCTTGCAACAAGTCTCTTTGTCTTGGGATAGAAAAAGAGTCCCACATAGATATACTAGCACTAACCTTTTTCATACACTCAACTATATTGAAAGGGGAAATATTTACCTTTTGTTGAGCTTTTGTAACAACATTATCTCCTTGTAAGTGGGTTCATTGAGGACGAGTTCCAGGATGATTCTTTGGTTGGACCTATGTTACATGAGGTATAGATGGGCCAACAACTTCTTGATCTGAACTAGGGGCTTGATGATACTCCTTACCCATTGGTTGCACTATTTTCATAGCTCTTTTCTTCCTTTTTGTGTTAGCTACTATAGAGTTATGATCTTGGTTAATCCTACAAAACTCTTCCCCTTTCTAATTCAGAAGTGTGGTGTCACTTGGAAACTGATCTTGCTACTGCAAAGGTGTCTCATCTAGTGCATTTGGCTGTAAACTAGGTGCATTTTGCACCATTAAGGCTTGATTAATCACCCCATTTGAACAAGTAGTCTAGTTATGGAGCTGATTGTAAGGAAAGCACCATTCATATTCTTGAGCAAGGTTATTTTGCACAAGTACTATCTCCTTAGATGTTCTTGTTGTATTTGGATTATATGCTTGAAAGGGTCTTAGGTTAAGGGCTTGCCTTTGGCCTTGATTGTTTGCTTGATAAGGTAACCTATTTCTTGATTTTCCTAGTAGGGCACTTTATTTGGGGGTTGGTAAGGCTTGTAATTTTGAAATTGTTGCTTTTTGATGTTTACCAACTCATTCCAAAACATTTGAAGAAGGCCTTTTATCTCTTGTATCTCAAAAGACTATGTTGGGACAACCTTTCTTGTGTAGGAGTAGTTGGTAGAGGGGCTATTTGTGGCATTTGCATAGGTGTCGTTGGTGGAAATTTTTGGAAAATAGGCATGGGAGGTCTTGGGGAAATTTTTCCATCTTGGATGAGGCTATTCTCAGCTCTTACAACTACCTCGTATGCATCAAGAAGTGTATGTGCACACATGGTTTGTATCATTACAAAAATGTCACCATTGAAAGCCCTTAAAAAATATAGGAAAGCATGTTGAGCTTAAGGCCTTACCAGTAGTGGGATTCTATCCCAAGTATTTTGAAAGTGAAAATTGAAGTCTATCATGTGCTCATGGGGAGCTCTTTTGATAGTCATCAACTACTCTACCAGTGACAAGAGGCTTGATTTGTCTTCAAAATACTTGCAAAGTCTATTTGCCAACTAATCCCATGAGGTGATAGAATTGACTGCCAACCCTCTGAACCACTATAATTCTTTGCCCTTGAATGAGGCAGCCAGGAGTCTAAGAGTAATAGTTTCTTCTATAATATTGTGAACTACACATAGTGAGGCCACATCTTTGATATGCTCAACAGGGTTGGTTTGGTCTTCTCCATTAAAAAATGGGAGGCTTTTCAAAGCAGCCATAGGAATGTCCTCATGTTGCTATAGGTTTAGTTGGTTACCCCCATTAAAAGGCATAAAAGGTTGATTTCTATCCATATGGAATAGGTTCCTTTGTGTTTGAATAGCAAGTATTCTAACTTGAAACAATCTACCCAACAGTGGTGTAGATTGAGCCCTAGGGAAAGGACTTGTGCCTCTATTTCTCCTAATGGGTGACAAAGACTGTCTTTTTCTTCTTCTAGGAGCAGAAAATGGTAATTTGGTGTATTGAAATATACCTCTAGAAGATTCTCTTGTTTGAATTCTAGGAATGAATGCACGGGTTTGCTTTGTAACCAAGAGTTCTCCCTAGCATTTGAGTCACCAAATTTGATGTAGAATTCTTCTTTGAATGAAAATTCACCAAGTACTTGTTTGTGTGCCACTTCAAGGCTGAATTATTAAGAGAAACACCACTCTCTCAACAATGGTGAAGTGAAACTTCTTCTAGTCCCACCGAGCGTGCCAAAAATTATTGTCACTCAAAATTGCACCCAGCTGAATGAGGGGTTCAGTATTCTAGTGAAACAATGGAACTAACCTCAAGGTATGGGACCTTGCAAATGAGGTTAGATCTCCAGACAAGGCTAGTTTCCTCTCAAAACTAGGTGCAACAAAAGTTGGTCCAACACAAGGCTACAAAGCCCTAACTACCCTAAACTATGAGTTTGTTGGAGGAAAAGGGAGGAGGAAAGCATAAAATAAATGGAATGATGATTCACCAAGTTTGAAGTGTTTCTTCCTGCTTTTACAACACCAAAATATCAACAAGACCACCTAAGAAGGCTCATACAGTTCTATACCTTATAAGATTTATAGGGGGAGCATGAAGACTAAGAGTCTGAAAGATTAAAAGGGGTGAGAGTTAGCCACAGTTGCACTTTTACAACTAGCTAGCACAATGATGCAACCTGTAGAAATCATAAAATAATGCATGCATAGAGGTACTTGACGATACATAGGATACATGCATAGAGAAGAGGTGAAAATGATGATCTTTTATTGATACAAAGGCATGAAGCCACTTTTACAGTTGTAGGATGTTGAAATAGCACAAGCCTGCTAGAGAAAATTTATGAGAGAACCCAAAGGAAGAACCCCTTTGAAAATTTACAAGTGTTTCCTTTATAGTTCAAGCATAACTTAGTCGACTCTAGCTAAACCCTAACCCCTACTAGGGTTAGAAACTAGCAGAAAATCACCCCCATGAGAGTTAAGGCTACTTGATCATGAAAACCATGTTGAAGGACAAGCCCAAGATGCACCAAGACTTGCACGTCATACCTCTACAATAAAATTTATCCAAAACCCCTCCCAAAATACCCCTGTGAAATCAACGATCTAGTTATGGGTAAAGAGAGGAGGGATAATAATCAGCCATAAATGGGCATGGGCACCCATGAAATCAACCACAACCATCAAAAAATGAAAGGTTAGGGCATTGGGCCAGAAAGGATACCATTGCTAGATTCAAAATTAAATGGATTGGACCCCCAAAAATCATCACCATCAAAGGTTGAGTGTCGGGGATACTGCTTGGTGTCAGCTAAAGATGCATGCTGAAGATTGGGACTAGGGACACCAAAACTATGAAGTATAAAAACTACCTTATGTTGGAGGTCAAGTGGTAAGTGTACCTCATAACATTGTTACATTGTCGCTCGCTGAAGACTGGCAGAAGAACGTCAAAGTTGTGATGTCCGAAAACTAAAAATTTATCGGGCGTCAGGGATCAACTTGTCAGCTTACCTCATACCAATGAATGGTAAGAGGTAAGGTGAAATACCAACCTTCGAACTTTGAAAATATAACACTTAGCTAGATTTTGATGGAAGGAGTTAGGTAGAAAGGAGGCAGGCGAGAGAATGAAGGGAAGGCGGAAGCAAGAAGCTTGATCTCCAAACACTGAAATGTGAGATCGAGGGTCAGGGGAAGAGGCTACCTCTTATCAAGTAAGAGGTAATGAGACACCTTGATGTTTGATGCTCGAAGACATCATTGTAAATTAGAGGTTAGGAGGAGGAGAATAGCGAAAAGCAGAAGAAAGGTAAGCAATAACAGGGAAGCTCGACCTTCAAAGTCTGAAAAGAAACACTTAGGCAAAACTTTTAAGTAGTTAGCCAAACTTTGGGGATTAGGCGGGAGGCTTACGGCTTATGAGGAAGGAGAAATAAGGCCTAAAGGGTAAGGTCAAAGGCTAACACCCGAAACCATTAGAAAGAAAATGGGAAGAAGGTGGAAGAGATGGAAGATTGGGGCAATGGGGAAAGCATGCTGGGAAGGAGGGAAGCGACAACCCAAAAACCTGAAGCACCTAGACTTAGCCAAATTTAGGAATTTTTCAAGGGGTACTTATGCAAGGTGACCCATGTGAGATCTCTCAAATCATTTTTCAATGATGGTTCATAAGGATGGTATGAAATGGCAACAATAGTGATTATGAAGAATACGATGATGATCTATCCAACATTTTCAACATGATAGAAGTTCAACCTCGTAAGGGCCGAACCACTTTGTTGCCTAACTTTTATTTTACACATATTGATGCATCCATAAATGCACTCAATGATCCTCTCTATATCACCAGTCAAATTAATGATAAACCTACAAGAGGATATTCATTGATCTCATGTGTCTAGAGAATGTGATCATTGAAGAATTATTATTTGTGCATGAACTTTACAAAGATACTTATGAACAATCGAAGGCAAGGTTGAAAACCCATGATGGTTTTATTCACCCTATGATAGGTTTGATCACTCTCTTAGTAAAATTTGGACCAAAATAGTTGGATGTTTCATTTTCCATCATTTTGATGTTGGACCAATTTCGTTTAAAGTTAATCTATCTATGGCTACGCTCCATGAATGTGGTTCCATTGGTTATACACAAGTGTATAAAGCTTCCATTTGAAGAATAAATACACATTGTTTATCATAGTATGTTTAGACCTTTGGCCTCTCATAGAAATTTTTGCTAGATTAATTTTTTCCTCAACCTATTGAACCTGTTAAGCCTTGTGAGGATCATTTTTCATATCATATCAAAAGTTTAAAGCTAAACGTATAGTTGATTCATCCCTTAGTAATATCCCACTTGAGGTTCCTTAGTCTACTGTGACTTTGATGGGTGTTTATCCTACCTCACAGGTAGTGGATGAACCTAAGTCCAAAGTAGGGATCCTCCCTCATCAATTTGGCATGTATTTTATAGTTCTACCTCTACCATCCTATAAAAGATCAAGAGATAACTATGTAATTAACTTTGTGCCTCTAAAAGAAAAAAAAGTTCTTAGACCTAATAATACGGTGGTCTCCCAACCCACAGTGGTCCCTTTAGTTCCTCCTCCAAAAGAAGAAAATAGACCTATGTTGGGGAACACCTCCATTACCCCTTTGCAATCCAAAACCTGTACAAAAATAAATGGAACTGCAAAAGAGCATAAATGAAGATGTCATGACATAGCTCATCAACTTGCTGAAAAGAGTGAAATATCACCTAATGAACAACCATCCATCCAAACCAACTCCAATGAATTACCTCATGTCCATCCATCCTCGTCATCACTTGACTCCACCCCACCACCCTTCCCAAACCATGAAGTTGATCCTTACTTGTCCCAACCTACACAAATAATGAAAGAGCATATGAATGATGTTCCTCACAATCATGATGATAATAAGAAACCTATTTGAATACACTTGGATAGTGAAGAAGAAGAAAAATTAGAAGAGCAAAAATAAGATCATAATGAACTAGATTTTATGTTTTCAAAATCGATCAACTTAAATGGGAGAAACCATGATGATCCTCCTGATGAGAGTGATTCAACATGCATTGAACCCAGTGCTACTCCTTGAATGACACTTGGTGTAGTCCCTATAGTGTATTTTCCACCTTCCATTTATGATGAGCAAGATTGGGATGCAGACAATTTTCTTTAGATCAACTTGCATGTGCAGTACCTTTGTGTGTGTTTTTATGTGTTTGCTTGCATGTGATGTGATCTCTCATGATGTGTTGTTTGGTGTGTCTTTATATTTATTAGTTTTCTTTGAATGAGCCTTGTTGTTCTCAACACAAGGATATAAATAAATAAAATCTACCGTGACATTCATCTATTTGTATCTCCATTCTTCTTTATGTCGTGAACATTGTTGTTGTCTTGTATTCTCCTTTTGGGAATGATGCAAGGCGTTGAGACATTTAGGTATCTTCCATGTTGACCAAAAAGCTTATTTGTTGTCTTAATATGTCATTCCTCCTTTGTGTTCATAGTTCCATGACTATCCAAGGAATGTTGTCAATTTTTAGCATAATCATATTATATATTATCTATGGTCTATACTAACCCCATATCTATGGATCCCTTATTTGATATATTTTTTCTTTTTATGTGGCTTTGTCTTGGGGGGGAAACCACTTGGAATGAGTTAGTCTTATTGGGAACATATCATTAGCATAGGCTTTTCCAATAGGCTCTCATGACTCCTTTCATGTTTGCATATGTTGTTTTACTCTACCTTAAAAGCAATTGTTCATAGTTGGTGTTAGAAATTATTTAAGGTGGGGGCATGCATTCCATTATGTTCTTCACTTTGTTCACACATGTTGGACTTGGTGATGTGTTGTCTTGGAATATTGATCATTTTTGTAGTGCCTTATCATAATTATTGGGATTATAATTCTTGGTGTGGTTGACATGAGAATGCACCTAGTGAATACTAGAATTCACTAGCCCTTGTGTGTTTTTCATTTGTTACTTTGTAAAAGATCACCTAGTGAATATCAAACTTCACTAGCCTGTGATGTTTTGGTTCATGGCTCAACTAGAAAATATCAGACTTTGTTATCCTGTGATTCATGAACGCCTTGGGTATGGATCTAGTAAAATTTATGTGGAGCTTGCTAGTCCGTGATTGTCATACCCCTCATGTTTTTATTATGTTTGCATCATGTTTGTATTGTGTTTTATTTTCATCTCGTTCTTATGTTTGCATTATTTTATGTCGTGTTTCTTCTTCATGATTGTCATGATGCATTGTACTTCATGTTTGTGTGTTCCTTTTTCCTCATATTGGTTTACCATAGGATCTTGAATCTGGGGGCTAACACATCCCCTAGATTCAATGTCATTCTATCTCTTCAATATTTGGATAATTGAACCCTTCTTGATTTATCCTTACTTTAGTGTGAGTGTGAGCGTAAATTCATACTCTCACTAAAGTGGGGGTTAAATGTAGCATACAAAAGATTATCCCCCTTGACAATTTCACACTAGGTTTAGCTCCCCCTATGTGCTTGGACCTAATTATGGATTTATTGCTTGTTTTATGAATATCTTCAAAAAATAAAACAATGGGAATGAAAATAAGCATTTAATATTTACCTTTAATGTTTAAGGCCTCAACAAGGATGGGTTTGGACTAGGGTGCCTAACACCCTTGTCCAACCCTTTTTGGCTCCAATTTGAATATGTCAGTGTCAGTATTTTATTATTTGAAGATTTAAATTTATTTTTTGGCTATTGACATTTAATTTTTGAGAAATTAGAAGAATTACATATATATACAAATCACTTTTATCATTTTAATCCTACCAATTTTATTGAGAAAAATTAAGATTCTAAAATCAACCAAGGTAGTTCAAGAGTAGAATTATCAGCATTATAGTACCATTTATTTCAATCAAGCATCATGTTAGCTATTTATCATGTTTTTATGTGGGATGATGCAAGAAGTTGGGTCCACAAAAATCTCAAAAAGTGTGTTTTTCCTTAACTTCAAAATTTGTCACACTTGGACTAAAAATTTGAAGCACTTACTCATTGAATCTTAAAAAAAGTAAGTAGTATGAAATTTAGTATTTTGAGTCTAGTTTTCAAATATGTAATTTATTTTAATACTCAGATGATACAAATTAATTTTTAATAAGAATTATATAAAAACCACTTTTTAAAATTCACATTTTTTACGACCATACCATGCATGTGTATGAACATAATTTTACCTAAATAAAAATATCTTTCTAATTCCTTTTGGGGAAAGATGACAAACTGAAGATTGATGAGAAAATTTATGAAGTTATTTTGATATTAGTGAATAATTTTTTTTATCTTGTGTTATGAGTTGAAAAGAACTCATGAGATAGACACGGTGTCTCGAATCAATACCATTATTAGAAAATACTATAACTTGCAAAAGAATTTTAAAGGTATTGTGTATGAAAATAGGAGAGTATTTCACTGTTGGAAATAAATGCAAAAACTTATGAACAAGTGGCAGTAGCCAGGATCTGAGATAATGTGAACTTATTCAACATGGATGTTCATTGTCAGGAATATGTTTTCCATTCAACCTTAGTCATTTATCGACCATAGAAAGTTATACATTTTTATCTTAAATTCTTATGAAAAGTTAGACAATTAGTCAAACAAGTCAACCATGTGTTAAACCTTAGGTGAAATATCATTTCCAAGTTGAGTTAGAGGTGTGTGAACTCATGACTACATTTCCTTTGGAAGTATTTTTGGCCAAAGTAATGCAAAAGTATTTGCTTGCATTAGTCGGTTCACAGTGTTCTAGATTGCATAATCCAGTCAAATTGATCATACTTAGTTAGAAGTTGTCTAAAGTTGTATGGTCAGTTGGTTGTGTAGGACACAACACTAGAGAACTTAGATGACATGTATTTGTTGGTTTCATTTTTTTATACTCTTCATGAAGGGTATGGGTACTTCTAGATGGAAGGTGTATGGGGGAGCGTCGGTTTGTGGTTGGATGTAAAGCACTCAGGTGATGTTATCCCTCTTGCAAACGAATTTGCCAATACTTGTGAGATGAATGCAAATTTTTAGATATGAAAGACTTTATAACACTATGTATTTTGAACTTGTTTACTTTAAATACAATTCATCTATGTATTGTAAAAGAGATGATTATCTTATTTTCCACATTGTAATTATTGCATTACAAATTCAAAGTCGTAGTATTCATTTTATTATGGATCATGTTAAACGAATGTTATATGAAAGTTAAAAAATTACTATCATATTTTTAGCATGTGGTAATTAATTTTTAGTTAATTAATTAAGTAATTCTTGTTAAGAAAGTTGAGTATGTTACATATGGTATCAGAGCTACAAGGTTCAACACATAGACCTATGAGCTTATTACGAAAAAATAATCTCAAACATTAATAGTTAGCTAATGTTTGAAAGTGTTCTTATGCCAAAATGACAAGAAGAAGAACAAGGAAAACAACAAGAAAATCTATACCCAAGAACTTTCCTAGGTTAGTGGCAAAAAAGGAATCATCTCCAGAGGTAAAACTCGAGGAGAATATCAAATACTCAGGCTGTGCATGGCTTTCTAACACTAAAACCATTTTTGATGCTCTTAAGCGTATCGATTGGAAAGGAAACAACATATTAAGGCAGTAAAGAAGACCACAATACCTATCCTCTCTATTAAACTACTTCCCTCTGTTAACCCAAGTAAGTCATCCACACATCATGATATGCCATTCAATTTTGGTCATGATGCACCAAAAATAGGAAATGAGGTGATGGCAGACTACTTGCGAGTACACCCACCCTCCCAGTTTTTCCTGGTATATTCTAACTGTGAAGAAGAACCTGAAGAAATACCTTTATTTGATAGGGACTTGTAGTCACATAAAAATAAAAGAAGTTTTGTATTAAATAAGGATGTATTAAGAATCCACTGAATAAAAATATAATAAAGTTTTTCTATTTTTCCAAAATTTTGTATTGGATTATATAATGTTATATATGGTGTTTATTTTTTAAAGTGTGATGCTAAAATTAGAGGATCTAATTAAAGAGTGTGTGCAAGAAGTTGAGTCCACTTTTTGGCCAAAAAGTGGAAGTGTTTTTCCTCATTTTCAGAATTTGACACATTTGACCTTAAAATTTGAAGCACTTAGAGATGAAATCTTTAAAAAATTCAATAATCATAAAATGTAGTGCTCGGAGTCTAGTTTCCAAATATGTAATTTATTTCAATACCCAGATTGTACAAATTGAGTTTCAATAGGAATTTCTAAAACCACTGTTTAAAAGTCACTTTTTTACCATACCATGCACGTGTACAACATCCATATTTTGACTTAAATTATCATATTTTTCTAAATCCTTTTGGAAAAATATTTGTGACTCACTGAAGCTTGTTCTTGATTTTTTTTGTAATTTTTTATTAATTTTTTTTTTTTTGTTAAATTTTTATTAAACAGATTTGCCGTTTTGAAAAATCATTGTGTATGGCATGCAGAAGATGACCTAAACTTATCATTTTATTTTTTATTTTTTTAAATTGAAAAGAATTGTCTGAAGTTTGTTCTAATGTAATCCGTTTGTCAAAATGTTATGTTGATCAAAACTTATTAAAATAGTAAAAAACCCTGATATTTAAAGTTTATGGATCAATTTTATTAGAAATTAATTGAAAAATAGAAAAAATAATCCAATTGTAAAAAAAATGCATATTAAAAATCTGCATTGTCTCATCTAAAATGGGTTTTAATTTCGTCAAAAAATTATGCAAAAAAAGTCAACCATATAACCAAAGTCGGTATTTTTCTTTGACATTGTTAGGACCTTCAACTTGCAGGTCAAACTAGGTTGAAGGCCTAGGTTCGGATTTCCAATGCTTTTCCTGAACCAAAATCCTAGGCAAAAACCTAACCACAAAGCTAATAGAAATTCAAATTTTAAAAAATGGGATCATGCTTTATAAAACGGGATCCCGTTTATTAAAAGCGGGATCCCATTTTATAATCGGGATCCTGTTCTTTATTTTATAATATTCAGACCATTGGAAGGGAAACATGATCTTGTTTCCCTTCCAATGGTTCCCACATTGAATGTCGGGGAATGGGATCCCGATTATAGAACGAGATCTCAGTTTTTATAAACAGGATCCCGTTTCTTTTATTTAAATTTACTGCCAAAAAATACTATGAAGTTTGCAACTTCACATGTATGGCTGAGAGCAATAAAATTAAACTATTTTTCACGTGCTATTGTATTTAAAGGTAATGAACTTTATTTTTAGTTGATTTTTTCAAACGAGGCATCATCTACACTGTTTTTGAAGTGGAATTGTGTTATTTTTGTGCTTGTTTAGAGGAACAAAAGGTCTTCAACTTGCAATATGGATTGAATTTTTCAAAGGAGGCATGAAGAAAATAATTTTTAAAGTAGAATTGTGCTAGTTTTCTACTTGTTTGCAAGAACACAAGAGGAAAATTTTTGTCCTAATAGGTATTCAACTTCAAATTTGGATTGAATATTTTGAAGAATTTCACTATTAACATTCATTTGTGCTTGAGAATTTTATAATCATGGGAGATAAAGCTCGTAATAAGAGAAGGACAACATTGAATCCTCAAGAAGTTGAAGCAAATAGAGAGGAGAGACAAAGACAAAGAGAATGAAGAATGGGAATGAAATCAATGAATGATGGTGGAGCATCCAATTCCACAACTATTGAAGATGAAAACATTGAGGATACCATGGTTGTAGATGAAGCTAATTTGCAAGGAGTCAATTTGGAGAAGAATATGATTATACAAACAAGTCCTACTATGTCTTCAAATCCCTCTTTGAATGCTATGGATAATGTTTCAATATGCACAAATCCAAGTACGTCTTAAAATCCACATGTTAGTGAAATGGTAAATTTGTATGTAGAAGTTTTACAAGATGTTGGACTTAATGATGGTGATATTGATGATATTCAGTGAGATGAAACTTTTATAGAATTTGTTAAAAAGGAAAAAGAAAAATATTTTGTTGCAAATGAAAATTAGAATGATCATTTTCTTGAAAATGAAAACAAAACTTGTATTTTTGGTGAAAATGAAAATGAAAACCGTTTTGTAGATGAAAATGTAAATGAAAATGAAGATGAAGATGAAAATGAAGAGGAAAATATAGAATGCAATGTTGAATTTAATGAAATGTAATGCCCTGCTACACAACCCTAGAGGAAGTTGCAATTAACTACTCAAACGTACTAATTTTTCTTTTTTTAAAGTATAAATAATATGAAAGTTCACTACCCATTGCCAACAACCTCTAAGATTACGAGACTGATATTACTTTAAAACCCAAACAAGAAACATTAATTGCAACAATAACATTTAATTACTTGAAGAATTATGAACACATACATTCCATACATGATAAATTACATCAAGCGTAAGAGATACCACATGATTTCAAATAACAATCATTTAACAATAAGATTACAACTCTCATTCCCTGAATGAGGTAAATCCAAGAAGCATGGTTACATATTACATCTTCCACCTCGATAACAAATGAGGGGTAATAAATTACAAGTTTCAACTGAAATGAAACTAGATCCCACAAGCTCTCCAACTGGAAATCTCGTCCACACAAACAAGAAGACCTAATAGAGTAAAGTACATGTTCCACCCAACCATGTGATACCCGAAGGCTCACCCCCCGTGCTAGGAGATAGTAACAAGGATTCCTAGACAAGACCATCTACCTCTAGACACAGGATAAAACATAACTGAACTGAATCAAATACAAATACATCACTTAACACAATGGTTACAATGCTTCCAGAGTTAAATAATCAATTGCATCATTGATAAAAACATACTTCCAACTTAGGAGAAGTGTCATAACAATGTTACATGGGATATCCTGGTAAGTCTTCCTAGGTCTCGACCCCCATCTCCGGATATCCTAGAAACCTCTAACGACTCCCGACCCCTAATGCAAACCAATGCAGAATTAGTTATCTCTCGTAAAGATGAGATAACGATCTTTCCATTCCAGTCCTTCTCATCCCATCCCAAGTCTATACAATCCCTTGCATCCATGAGTGAAGAAAAATCAATCTTATTAAGTGTTTGATACTACCTAAACCTCTAATAAGTTTATTTGCATTATCACTGGATTACTAACTTACAATGAGTTACCCTGACACCACTTTGTGTGTTATCCCTCATTGCAAACCACTCCTCTAAGAAAACATGTGGAATAACTCCACAACCCAAGGGTACAAAAGTGTGACCTAAGGATAATAACTTCATATCCATGACATAAAGTCAACACATCCTGTTCATAATAACCGGGTATCTAACTAGATCCATTAAGACGCACTACCAAGGGCAATTCAAAGGTTGACTAACACATTACAACAAACCACATAATTAAATGAAGACCCCATCTAGAAGACTTAACATAAACAATTAATTCCCTTTTCCCAACATTCAAAATGAGAGAAATCACATAATGAAAGGACAATTTTGACAATTTATTAATCTACTTAGGATTTCCTAAATCCAAGCAAAGCACTGACATAACACACATAACCAATTAAAATAATTAACATCATTTGTAATAATAATAAATTAAAAAGCAAATCCCCAAAAAGGAGGGGACGCAGGCATAGGCTGCGCCCATCCTTAGTGTGGGGAGCACAGCCACACAGTGCCCTCCACTGGGGGCGTGGTTGTGGCAGCCATGTCTGCCTCCCTCGCCTCCCACACTCTATATATATATATATATTTTCTAGTAACCTCCAGAAACCACAAATTTTTTTTTGATAGAAAATTTTCTTTCAAACAGGGAAAAATTTCCCAAATAAACACATATAAAATTTGTATATATATAAAAACATAAGTATATATATAAATATACAAAATTTTCAGTTGACATTCAAATTGTACAAAAAAATTTCTACAAAAATTTTCAAAACTAATTTCTTGATTTCTAATTTCTGAATAATTTCTAAATCTAAACACACAATAATTTCTATTGTTAAATCTTAAAAAAAAAAACTAATTTCTTAATTTCAATTTTTGTTGAAGAGTTTGTATTTTCCATAAGAATCTAAAATTTTCCATGTGTTCAACAGGGTTTTCAAATTGTTTCCAAGCAAGTTTTCAAAACAATAAAACAAGGAAGAACCTGTGATCTGAAGCTTGACGAAGAAAAGTTGAGCTTCCTTGCAAGATAATTTTTTCCAAAGCTCTTCCAAAGTCTTCACCCAAATCGAATAATGCATATCCAAAACAAGAAAAACTTCATTTCTTTTTAACAACAATATTTTTTTCCAAAATGAAATATCTCCCCAAATTTAGTCAACTTTCCCCAAAATATCCCACAACCACCATAGTTATTTCCCCTCTATCCATTTTGAGGATATTTTTTTTTATTTTAAATTTAAAATCAAATTTCTTTTCAACATGACTTTATTACTTTAAAAAAAAATTATTTCAAAATGAATTTAAAGCTTTTAATAATTTCTTTTCAAAAAGCATTTAAACTTTTAAAATTTTCTTTTCAAAAGAATTTAACACTTTTAATTCCAAAATGGATAACTTAATTCATTTCAACACAATTAATTTAATTAATCAATAAAATAAATCTAATCCAAGATTAGATTATTTTATTAATTAAATTAAATTAATTAATAAATTAAATAACATTTCTCACATTATAACTAGATTTATTTAATAAACAACTTAAATACATAAAACCATTTATTTACCTTTTCCAACTTACAATTAAATAAATCAAGGAGAGATGAACAACAAAGAAGCAACTCAACCCGACTAAACCTGACGACACACTATGACTAGGGTGATGACTTGGCACAAAAAACCTAGCTACTATCTCCCAATTGAATATCGTTGGCCAATGGACATGCTCAAACCTGTGAAACCAGGTGGAGTCAATGTCTCGTACCTGTGAACCTGCGAACAAAGAGTATATTGAACATGCATATATAATATAATAAAACACACCATGAAGAGGAAATCTCATAATCATAGGGAACTCGCAAGCGAGTGGTACAACCCCGTCCCCTTCACCAATATAGTATTACTAACTGACGAATCTAACATCAATAATATACTCAAAAACATAAAGCATTATTAATTCAAATATCTGCTAAGCTAATTCAAAGCATTCCATAATGATAACATCAGAGTAAACTACCATCACATCAAAATATAACATTCACATCGCTTTACAGTTAGTGATCAAATAGTAACCAAGTAACATAGTCAAAGTATTAACAAAAACAAAACATAACAGAGAAGAACACTGTCCGATCAAAAGAGACAAAAATGGAGGGGTGCTACATCCTCCCCCCCTAAGGTCAAGCTTACTCCTGGAAGCCTGCAAACAAATAGGGATAGAGCTCCCTCATTCTGGCTGCATCTTCCCAAGTGGATGACGAATCATCCCGAGGATCCCACCGGACCCTAACCTGATCAATATCTCACCCTCGAAGAGCGAGAGTTCTGCACTCCATTACGACCACGGGCTCCAAAGCCAGCTGCCCGTCCTCTACCTATAATGTATTCCAATCAAGTACATGAGAAATGTCTGGATGGTACGACCGAATAATTGAAATATGAAAAATATTATGAATACATGAGAGACTAGGCGGTAAAGCAAGACGGTAAGCAACTGGACCAATCTTCTCGAGTATCTCGAAGGGTCTGAAAAAGTGAAGCGCCAACTTAGAGCCCTTCCCATAATGGATTGGACTCTTTCGCGGATGCACCCGCAAGAAGACTCTATCACCCACAAAAAACTGACGATCCACTCTATGCGCATCCACATACTTCTTCTACCTATCTTGCATTGCCACCAAGTGCTCTCTAATCCTATCCACCTGTTGCTACATATCTTGCAACATCTCAGGACCCAAAGTTACTCTTTCCTCAAGTCAATCCCAACTCAAGGGAGTGTGACATGGTCACTCATACAATGCCTAGAATGGAGGTATGCCGATAGAACTCTGGAATCCGTTATTATAAGTGAACTCTACCCAATAGAGATAATCTTCCCATCACATCTACTGGTCCAGCACATACATACGTAACATGTCCTCAAGGATCTAATTGACCCTCTCGGTCTATCCATCTGTCTCTAGGTGGTAAGCTAAATTGAAGTTCAACTGTGTCCCCATCGCATGCTCTAATGAAGTCCAAAGAGCTGAGGTGAACACTAGATCCCTATTAGAAATAATCTGACATAGAATACCATGTAACCTCACTATGTCTTCCATGAACACTCTGGCTATAGACGATGCAGTATAGGAAGAGAGAATAGGTGAGAAGTGTGCCACCTTGGTCAACCTATCAATTATCACCATAATCGCATCATGTCGTTTCGAAGAGTTGGGTAAACCAACAATGAAATCCAATGAGATTATATTCCACTTCCACTCTGGTACTAAATGTGGTTGCAAAAGCCCTGCTGGATGCTAGTGTTTAGCCTTCACCCACTAACACTCAAGACATCATGACACATAATCCACAATATCATGCTTCATCCCTGGCTAGAAATACAACTGACACAAATCTGCATACATCTTTTTCACCCCTGGATGGGCTAAATAAGGTGCATGATGTGCTTCAGTCATGACCAAGGTGTGAAGATCACCTGATGAAGGAACATATATGCGTCCCATGTGCCTCAATATCTCATCTGAATCTAGAGAATATCCTGAATACCTGCCCTCAAGGGGTCTGCCTACCTCAATCTCTGTCCTAACCTCCTGATACCAACTATCTGCTAGAAGGGAAAAAAGAATCTAACTCTGCAAATCTACAACAAGAGTCAACTCAGATATCTCATGTCTCCTCCTATTGAGTGCATCTACTACGACATTCTCCTTTCCCTAGATATACTTCACTTTGAATTCATATTCGTAGAGAAACTCCATTCAACACCTCTGCCTAGCATTAAGGTTGGGCTACGTGAAGATATACTGAAGGCTTTTGTGATCACTATGCAACTCAAACCTATGGCCAAGAAGGAAATGCCTCCATCTCATCAATGCATGAACAACTACCGCCAACTCAAGATCATGTGTGGGGTAGTTCAACTCATGATCCTTGAGCTTTTGTGACTCGTATGCAATGACACGACCCTCTTGCATCAACATTGCACCTAATCCCTCCAAGGACGCATTTGTACAAACTTCAAAGTCCCCAGTCAGATCAGGTATCGCAAGTATTGGTGCACTATTCAACTTCTCCTTAAGATTCTGAAATGTTGCCTCGCACTTCTCTGACCACTCAAACCTCTTCCCTCTCCACTAAAGGGAGGTGATAGGATACCCTATTCTCAAAAAACCATGCACAAAATGCTTGTAATAACCTGCTAGCCCCATAAAGCTACGTATCTCTACCACATTCGTGGGCACAGGCCAATCTGAGATCACTTGGATCTTTGCAGGATCCACTGAAATACCTTCCCCTAAGATCACATTACCAAGGTACTAGACCTCAGTCTTGAAGAATTCACACTTTGACAAGTTAGCATAAAGTTGATTATCCCATAAGCACTATAATACATGCCAAAAATGTTCCCCATGCTCTTCCACTGTCCTAGAGTATATCAAAATGTCATCAAGGAACACAAGGACAAATTTGTCTAGGTACGTATGAAATACCTCGTTCATCAGACTCATGAACATAGAGGGTGCATTTGTCAACCTAAATGATACTACTGTGAACTGATAGTGACCATACCATATTCGAAATGCTATCTTATGGATGTTTGATTTGAAGATAGGAAGCTGATGATATCCTAACTTAAGATCAATCTTTGAAAATATCATGGCATCCTTGATTTGATCGAATAGATAATCAATCCTAGGAAGTGGATATTGATTCCTGATGGTCACTTTGTTCAACTGTTGGTAATCAATACATAACTGAAGTGAACCATCCTTCTTCACAAAGATAACTAGTGCTCCCTATGGAGAAACACTAGGGGAAATAAAACCCTTCTCTAACAACTCAAGTTGTAAGCGAAGCTCTTTCAGCTCTTGGGTGGTCATACGATAAGGAGCTTGTGAAATGGGTTCCGATCTAGGTACAAGGTCTATCTTGAAGTCTATATCCCTCTGAGGTGGCATCCCTGGAATCTCATCTGGAAAGACAACAAAATACTCCTGAAGCATTAATGGGGTGACTATCAAGAGAGACTTTCTCTTCTCTACCTCCTAAATCCAAATCATTCACTGTAACAGTGAATAACTGGCAACCCTGACACACACACCTTCTCAACTGCATAGATGAGATGACTCTTAAGGAAATCAGCCTCTGAACTCCCACTATCTCTACTTCTATGCAAAATACTTCAATGCATTGAATCAACTTATGTCATAAATCTATGACCTCACTATGCGCCTCTAACCAATCCATCCCTATGACAATGTCATAAGAACCCAATGGAATAACTTAGAGGTCCAATGTAGTACGGAGAGGTCCAACCTCCAACCTCCAATCTGGTACAAGGGAATATGATGCAACTCTTGCACTTGAGGCTAACTCAACCTGCCACCTATCGACTTGTCTTACCGCACCTAGTCTACATTGCGTCACGACGGAAGAAGAAATGAAGGAGTCTAATGCTCCAGAATCAAGAAAAATGGTAACTGGGTTACCCAACAACATACCATATGTCTCAATGATAGTACCCTAATGCTTTTCCTAGTAGTTATCAACTGCTGCAAAAACATGATGCCCTTGACCGATATCTCCAACTGTCAGCTCAAATGCCACTGGTCCCTGAGAAAACCTAGACATGCCCCTATTGGGACACATTATAGCTATATGACCTTGTTGGCCACATGTGAAACACCCAATACCTCTGCCATAGCCCCTGCCTCCAGGTGTTGCACTAGACTACTGTGCACTACCCTTAAAAGTGGACTAAGAACTCTGCCCTGGTTGATCAAAGCTGAAGCGTTTCATACACCTCCAGTTCCTGCCCCCTTCCTCTGTTGGAAAACTTTACATTTCCCCTGAGAAACCTGCTACTGCTAACCACTCTGCGAAGGTCCTTGCTAAGCCCTGGAAGGTGCACCTCCCTGAGGATGACCTCCTCTAGCACTAGACCCTGCTACTAAACTGCTGCCTATCTAAACACCCATGTGGCCTCCTAGTGCAAAAGCTAGATTCTCCTCTACTAGACATGCTTTCTCCACTACTGCCTCCATGGTTTTGGGTTTGGAAACCCTCACACCTCTGCTAAGACAGAAATTTAAGCCCTTGAAAAAATGGTGAACCAACATCCCCTCATTGTCTCCTATCCCTGCATATTGTTTGAGCTCATAGAAGCATTGCTCATACTACTTAATTAACAAGGCCAATTGACACAAAGTGTGAAACTCATCACCTTGATGCTAACGCCAGTGCTCGAATAGGAAATGAGCTCTGAACCACTCTAAAAAAACTCTCAAGATACTGAGTTGATATCAATGTGGAGCTTTTTCTCCTCTAGCCTCCACCATGTGGATGTGAACCCTTGCAAATGAATGATAGCACACCGTGCTTTGATATTGTTATCATAAGGATGCATCACAAAGCACCTATCAAGGTCTATAAGCCATGTCTCAGCCTCTAACCCAGTGCCTACTCCATCATATAGTGGTGGACATGCCCTGAGTATATCTCTCATATGCATCTCTGACTGAGGTGGAACTTCCCTCTCACTAAGATTACCCTGAACCAAGGCCTACCTTTGACCAAGGAGCCCCAATGCCTCCTCAAGTGCTCTATGCGCAACCTCAATCCCTAGAGGATTTTGTTGCTGATGACTACCCTTGGAACATTCTGTGATGCCTGATGTTCTTCTTGATCTGGAGTAAGTGGAACATGAGGAGGAGAGTCATGCTGACTCCCATCGCGACCGCCTACATTGCCATGTCCATTCCCTCTACCTCTTACGCATCTGGGAGGCATAATCCTACACAGACACATCAAGGTATTAGGAAAGGTACACAACTTAAAACCTACACAACTAAAAGCTTAATGGGTTCATCATAATCCCAGAGTACGAGTGTTTAAACCTAGGCTTTGATACCATGTGTAACGCCCTACCACGCAACCCTAGAGGAAGTTGCAATTAACTACTCAAACATACTATTTTTTTTTAAAGTACAAATAACATGCAAGTTCACTACCCATTGCAAACAACCTCTAAGATTAGGAAACTGAGATTACTTTAAAACTCAAACAAGAAACATTAATTGCAACCATAACATTTAATTACTTAAAGAATTATGAACACATACATTCCATACATGATAAATTACATCAAGCATAAGAGATACCACATGATTTCAAATAGCAATCATTTATCAATAAGATTACAACTCTCATTCCTCGAATGAGGTAAATCCAAGAAGCATGGTTACATAATACATCTTCCACCTTGATAACAAATGAGGGGTAATAAATTACAAGTTTCAACTGAAATGACAAGCTCTCCAATTGGAAATATCATCCACACGAACAAGAAGAAGACCCAACGGAGTAAGGTGCACATTCCACCCAACCATGTGATACCCGAAGGCTCAGCCCCAGTGCTAGGAGATAGTAACAAGGATTCCTAGACAAGACCATCTACCTTTAGACACAGGATAAAACATAACTGAACTGAATCAAATACAAATACAACATCACTTAACATAATGGTTACAATGCTTCCAGAGTTAAATAATCAATTGCATCACTGATACAAACATACTGCTAACTTAGGAGAAGTGTCATCACAATGTTACATGGGATATCCTAGTAAGTCTTCCTAGGTCCCAGCCCCCATCTCAGGATCTCCTAGAAACCTCTAACGACTCTCGGCCCCTCATGCAAACCAATGCAGAATCAGTTATCTTTCGTAAAGACAAGATAGCGATCTTTCCATTCCAGGCCTTTTTGTCCCATCCCAAGTCTATACAAGCCCTTGCATCTATGAGCGAGGAAAAATTAATCTTATTAAATTTTTAATACTACCTAAACCTCTAATAATTTTATTTACGTTATCACTAGATTACTAACTTACAATGAGTTACCCTGACACCACTTTGTCTGTCGGACCTCATTGCAAGCCACTCCTCTAAGACAACACGTGGAATAACTCCACAACCCAAGGGTACATAAGTGCGACCTAAGGATAATAACTCCCTATCCACGACATAAGGTCAACACATCCCGTTCGTGATAACTGGGTATCTAACTGGATCCATTAAGACACACTACCCAAGGCAATTCAAATGTTGACTAACACATTACAACAACCCACATAATTAAATGAAGACCCCATCTGGAAGACTTAACATAAACAATTAATTCCCTTTTCCCAACATCAAGAATGAGAGAAATCACATAATGAAAGGACAATTTTGACAATTTATTAATCTACTTAGGATTTCCTAAATCCAAGCAAAGCACTGACACAACACACATAACCAATTAAAATAATTAGCATCATTTGTAATAAGAAGCTTAAACTAACTGTTTTATTTTAACTTCCCTGATTATAATGAATGTTAAAATTAATTTCCTAATAACATCATTCTCTTATGAAATTAATTTTTGCATCAATAATAAAATCATTATAGAAAAACTATAATTAAACATAATTTAAACATGTACATGTAACTATATATTTACTGAATATATAATTATATTTTAAACATATATTTTAAAAAATAACTATTTAAATTTCCATTCACAATTATTTTCCAAAATTTAATTAAAACCAAATATTTAAAGATACATAATATATACATTATATATATATTATATATATATAAACATATTATATAATTATATATATATTATATATATTATATATATATTATATATTATATATATATTATATATTATATATATATATTATATATTATCTATATTTAAAAATAATAATAAAAAATAAAATTAAAAAGCAAACCCCCAAAAAGGAGGGGAGGTAGCCCAGCCTCCCTTAATGGAGGTGGTGTTGCCTATGGCAGCGCTTCCCCCACACACAATGTGGGGAGCGTTGCCACAATAGCACCCTCCACTAGGGGCGTGGCTGTGGCAGCCATGGCTACCTCCCCCCCCCCTCCACACTCTATAAAAATAATTTTATATATATATATTTTTTAAAAAATAAACCAACAAAAGAAAACAATTTTTCTGTTTTCTAGTAACCTCCAGAAATCACAAAAAAAATTGACAATTTTTTTCTTTCAAATAGGGAAAAATTTCCCAAATAAAGCATATCCAAAGTTTGTATATATATAAAAAACATAAGTGCATATATATATATATATATATATATATATATATATATATATATATATATATATATATATATACAAAATTTTCAGTTGACATTCAAATTGTATAAATTTTTTTCTACATAAATTTTCAAAACTAATTTTTTGATTTCTAATTTCTGAATAATTTCTAAATCTAAACACACAATAATTTCTATTGTTAAATCTTAAAAAAAAAAACTAATTTCTTAATTTCAATTTTTGTTGAAGAGTTTGTATTTTCCACAAGAATCTAAATTTTTTCATGTTGTCAAGAGGGTTTTCAAATTGTTTCCAAGCAAGTTTTCAAAACAATAAAACAAGGAAGAACTTGTGATCTGAAGCTTGAAGAAGAAAAGTTGAGCTTCCCTGCAAGATAATTTTTTCCAAAGCTCTTCCAAAGTCTTCACCCAAATCGAATAATGCATATCCAAAACAAGAAAAACTTCATTTCTTTTTAACAACAATATTTTTTTCCAAAATGAAATCTCCCCAAATTTAGTCAACTTTCCCCAAAATATCCCACAACCACCATAGTTATTTCCCCTCTATCCATTTTGAGGATTTTTTTTTTTTAATTTAAAATCAAATTTCTTTCAACATGACTTTATTGCTTTAAAAAAAATCTATTTCAAAATGAATTTAAATCTTTTAATAATTTCTTTTCAAAAAGCATTTAAACTTTTAAACTTTTCTTTTTAAAAGAATTTAACACTTTTAATTCCAAAATGAATAACTTAATTCATTTCAACACTATTAATTTAATTAATCAATAAAATAAATCTAATCCAAGATTAGATTATTTTATTAATCAAATTAAATTAATTAATAAATTAAATAACATTTCTAACATTATAACTAGATTTATTTAATAAACAACTTAAATACATAAAGCCATTTATTTACCTTTTCCAACTTGCAATTAAATAAATCAAGGAGAGATGAACAACAAAGAAGCAACTTAACCTGACTAAACCCGACGACACACTATGAATAGGGTGATAACTTGGCACAAATAACCTAACTACTATCTCCCAATCGAATACCATTGGCCAATGGACACGCTCAAACCTGTGAAACCAGGTGGAGTCGATATCCTGTACTTGTCAACTTGCGAACAAAGAGTATATCGAACATGCATATATATAATATAATAAAACACACCGTGAAAAGAAAATCTCAAAATCGTAGGCCACTCACAAGTGAGTGGTACAATCTCGTCCCCTTCACCAATACAGTATTACTAACTGACGAATCTAACATCAATAATATACTCAAAAACATAAAGCATCATTAATTCAAATATATGCTAAGCTAATTCAAAGCATGCCATAATGATAACATCAAAGTAAACTACCATCACATCAAAATATAACATTGCATTTCTTTACAGTTAGTGATCAAATAGTAACCAAGTACCATAGTCAAAGTATTAATAGAAACAAAACATAACAAAGAATACTGTTTGATCAAAAGAGCCAAAAATGGAGGGGTGCTACATGAAAATACTTTTTTTTAAATTGGAAGTGGTGTTTTCAATAATCTTCTTGGTCAAATTTCTTGGAGGAAAATAAGAACACATGCGAATAGATTATACACCAAATTCTTTTATCATAAAAAAATTGTATTTCAATGTCAACTAATGATGCAATTGATGAGAATGCAAAAAAAGAGGAAAGTAATGAAAAAGTTAGGCTTTACGTTAAACCAAAAAGAAAAGATCAATCATTAAAATATGTTATGTCTACTATTGCTAGTTCCATTCAATCTATTGGGAAAAATAGTCGATCTAAAGATAAAAACGCAACAAGAAGAGCTATAACAATTGCTATAGTTAATAAGGAAACTTTGAATAAAAGAATGGTAAGCAATATTAGTGAAGTTTTAAAAATACATCCTAAAACATTGCTAAGAGCAGTGAAAAGAAGAGAAAGTATAGAAAATGATCCTATCAATTAATGTTGGAGTTTCAATGGACGACTACCGAGGTCTGATATGAAATTGAATGTTGAAATTAAATCTTTGATCAAAAAATATTGGCATGATAATACTAGGGTTTCATTTAATGCTAGAGATGTTTTAAAATTAAGGGTGGGGTCCAAAGTTCACCATCCTCACCCAAAACACCTATTAGATACAACACAAACTGAATTTTATAGAAAATTTTGTAGCGATTCAATGTTACCTGGTAATATTAAAATAAGTCAAAGGTCTTTTGAAAAATGTAAACCCTGGTATGTAAAAATTAATAAGCAACGAATATCTTGTTTTTGTAAAATACATGTTCAATTTCGTTATTTTTATGATGTTTTTCGATATATACATTGTACCTTGCATACTAACATGATTATACAGGAGTGTGGTATTGATATGCCACCTGAAGCAATAAGAGGGTTTATTTCAGGTTTGTTTTGTGAAAAATCTAATGATAAATTATTTTATTTAAGTTCTTGTATTTCTGGACAATGCATTAACTGTGAAAATCTTTCATTTTTAAGAATTTGTTTGCATGAAAGTGTTGATCATGATTTTGGACAACAATTAGTAGATGTCAAAAGATTTAAGAATGTTCACTATTCTTTAAAAGATGGAAAAATAGGAAAGCGTTGTGATTTAGTTATGGATAAAGTTAGTGTGCATGCATTCATGAGTGAATTTAAGAATAAAATTGTACCAAAATATGTCATGCACTTTGAACATGCTTGATGGTTTGATGGCCAATTTTGCACATGTAGAAACACATTTCCAATTGGTACTATACTTTCAGTGGTTTATTTTGCGGAGAATTATACTCACTCCACAAGAGGAAATTCAATCTCAATATTATAATTCAATGCAAGTAGCTATGTTTGTCCATATTGTTTATAGACATGTAGATGATAGCACTGAGGATGATAGAAAAGTTTTGAGGGAGTATCATTTTAATTTGAGTGACAATTGATTATAGTTGTCAGATTTTGTTCAATATTGTTTTAGTATATTTTATAGAAATTTAAGAGAAAGAGGAATCCAGATGAAATAACACCTCATATGGTCAGATAATTGTACGTGGTTGTTCAAGAATGATCGAATGTTCTATTGGTTAAGTAGGGTTCACAAGGAACTTAATGTCTAGCATATATGGATTTTTTTAAGTCGGGCATGGTAAAGGAGAACATGATGGAGTTGGTGCGTGTGTTAAAAAAATTCTTGCTAGAGAACAATTAAAATTTGAGGATTCAGTAAAATTTAAAGATGCATGTGAGATTGTGGATTGGTGTAATAGAAGATTATCTGCACCTAGTTCGAGTGATTACTCTACAGTTCATCGATTCTTTTGGTTGGTGGAAGAAGAGAACATTGTACCTAGAGTTGATTGTGAGACAATTAGTGGATCTACTGAACGACATTCATTTAGGAGTGTGACAACAAGCACATGGACTATTTGGAAAAGGGAGATTTCATTTTTTTTCTAGTTTTGTATCACAGGAGATTGGGAAGCATGTGAAAATATAGATTGGGTTGAATAGTGGGAGCAAAGATCGTTGAGACCTGCAGAAGCACATGATCAATATGAAAGAACTATTAAAGAAAATGATCAAGTGTTTGCATCTATAGATTATGACCGTGTTTCAGACCTTGTACAAGAAGGTAATTTTAATTCATTTTAATTCACTTTATTAAGTTATTTTGTAATACTAAATTATTTATATGGATATGCACAAGTTATTAAATCGAATTTTGTTGGTAGGACATGTGTATGTTGTTATTGCACCTGAGGGGGATGAAGAGAAAAAAAAATATTGGTTGGATCGTTGTGTGGAAACTAAACATAAGTTAATAACACCTCAAGGAGATGATGATGGCTTTCATTATTGAATAGGTACGATGATCCCCTTAAGACACCCCCTTAAGCAAATTTTGATAACAAGTTTTATATCCCCTTAAGCAATTTTTTAAAACAAGTCTTTTATCCCCTTAAAAAAATTTTGAGAACTTATTTGATGATGGTTTTTGAACATGTTTTCCAATAGGATCGGTGGTGGTTGTTGGCACTTGGCTACAAAAATACCTGAGAAGAAAGAATGGTCTACCTGCATTTGAAGACTATGAAACACATAAAAAGATTATACATTATTTACATTTGGTGGTGGCAACAAATATAAAACTAGAGTGGTATCGTGGAAGACCTTCAAAAAAAGTTCTATGGTCAATTTCTATGGAAGAGCATGATTCAATCATAGATACATTCCAAAAAAGAGAGGATGCAGATGGTACAATGGAATAAGTAAATACAGGTAAATATAGTTTTAGTTTTATTTTTTCCTTTTAAATACATGTTTCGACATTAGTCAAGTGTGTTATTAGTTGAAATTGATTTAAATTTTCCTTTTATACATCCTTAAGGCATAATTACAAAAAGGATCTAGTCCATGCAGATTCAACCTAGACAACATGGAATACTTGGTAAAAATAGGTAATTATTAGTTAAATTATATTTAAATACATGTTTTGATTACATATTGATATTGCTTGTACATTAATAGTTAAAATTAATTTATTGTCATTTTTTGTATCCTTAAGCCATCATTGCATTGATCTCGTACTTTAAAACAAAAAAGAGAGGATGCCTGGATTCAACCTACAAACATGTGTGGGATACTTTTAAATGCAGGTACTTGAGTTCTGTACATATGGATAGTTTTATATAAATTAAAATATGTATGTTTTGATGATTTCAATGATATTGCTTTCACCTTTTTGATATCAAGTGGTGTGAAAACCTACTACATTCTAGGCACGAGTTTGAGATGTTCTTGAGATGACATATCCAAATTTTGTAAACATTATTTTGAGATGACATATATGTACATACATACTTACAAAATTAAACATACTCTATGTTCTTCTATGTATCAAATCAATATTCTATAAATTATGTTTGTTAAATGTGCATGTTTTCCTACTTTGAAACTTTATGTCTAATTGTATAATCACTAAATATCATGCATACATTATTGTTAAATCAATTATATCCTTAAGATGTTGTATTATGACCCCTTAATAGATCCCCTTATTAAATTCTATTATGACCCCTTAAGACATCCCCTTAAGACCCCTTTAGACATTGTATTATGACCCCTTAAGACATCCCCTTAAGACATTCTATTATGACCCCTTTATACATCCCCTTAAGACCCCTTAAGACATCCCCTTAAGATGTTGTGTTATGATGACTCACCCTAAAACTTATAATACTTGTTAATATCACTTAATATTTATACTCAATTATACTCTTCTTTGATCCCCTTAAGACATTTGTAGTACAACTCCTTAGGACCAACATATAGTGGTGTTGGATGTTGTATTTGTTTTGATAGCTTATAGATTAGTATTCAGTGCCATTATTTGTTTTGTGACTTATAAAATTAGTATTTGGATGCCATTATTTGTTTTGATAAACATAAATTGGGTATGGGATGTATTATTAGTTTTGTGACTTAAAAATTAGTGTTAGATGTTATTATTTATAGAATTTATTAACGCTTTTATTCTCTAATCTTCTATGGTATTGTTTATTTCTTAAAATTTTATCCTTTCTAGTATATAAACAGATTGCTTTTGTTTGTAAATTATCATTTATTGACTAATTATTGATTGACATGAATTGAATAAGTTCATTGAGTAATTATTGCTAATTATTGAATGTACATATCATGTTTATCATGTATGAGATCACTAAATTTGTAAAGTACAAATATTAAAATGTTCTATATTAATATCATGTATGAGATCACTAAATTTCACATTAATGTCCTATATTAATGTCTTGACTATGAACATAAAATGCATAAATGTACATGTGTAAACTAAAATTTCAAACCATAATAAATTCCATAATTTATGTAACATATTAAGTGCATGAAACCAATATATTAAGTGCATGAAATAAAGTCCAGAGTACAACCCATGAACTAAAGTCCAACTAAGTACTTGAGCCATGAAATATAAAGTCTAACAGAGTTACATAGAAACCCCATGAACTAAAGTCCAACTAAGTACTTGAGCCATGAAATATAAAGTCTAACAGAGTACATGAGAAACCAGAAATATAGTCCATGAAATAAACAAATATACACATAAAATCACATGTTT